>WBMZ01013108.1:0-169344 GCA_013400975.1 Atrichornis clamosus | reverse complement strand
GAGCGCTCGGGGCCCGGGGTCCCCCCGCCGCCGCCACTCACCGCCGCGTCTGGGCAGCTCCCGCTCCGCCGCCGCCAAGCGCGGCCGCCGCGGCCGTAAAACCCGCGGCCAGTTCCTGTCGGCCCTTACGACACTTCCTCCATTGGCGGCGGCGCCTGGCGACGGCGGGGCGGGGCCATCGGCCGGACACGGGTCCTGGTGTGGCGGCAGGGACGGGGATGCAGGGATAGGGACAGGGACGCAGGGATAGGGAGACAGGAGAGGTGCAGGGTCACAGAATCACATTCACTGAGTCACAGAATGAATTGGGTTGGAAAAGAACTCTGACATAGAGTCCAGCCTATGACCGAACACGTCCAGTCTCTCATAGACTCATAAAATATCCCGAGCTGGAAGGATCCCAACAAGGATCATCGAGTCCAGCTCCTGGCCCTGCACAGGACACCCCAAGAGTCCCACCCAGTGCCTGTAAGCGTTGTCCAGACTCTGAGCTCTGTGAGGCTTGGGGCTGTGACCATTCCCTGGGGAGCCTGTTCAGTGCCTGACCACCCTCTAGAAGAAGAACATTTTCCTTCTATCCATCCTAAACCTCTAAAGACTCAGCTTCATGTTGTTCCCTCAGGTCCTGTCACGGCGAGTGAACAGATTGGCCCCTGCCCCATGCACTGCCACTTGTGAGGAAGTTTTGGCTGCTTTGAGGTCTGACCTCTCCTCCAGGCTGAACAGACCAAGCGTTGTCAGCTGCTCCTAATACAGGCCCCTCCAGAACCTTCACCATCCTCATGGCCTCTGGACACTCTCAAAGAGCTTAAGGTTTTTTTCCTTCAACACCTCCAGGGACAGTGACTCCATCACCTCCCTGGGCAGTCTATTCCAATGTCTAATCACCCTTTCTGTGAGGAAATTCTTCCTAACATCCAACCTAATTGTCCCCTGGTGCATATTAGGACTTTGTCCTCTTGTTTTGTCCCTTGTTCCCTGGGAGCAGAGCCCAACACCCACCTGGCTGCCCTCTCCTGTCAGGGAGTTGTGGAGAGCCAGAAGGGCCCCGCTGAGCTTCCTTCTCTCCAGGCTGAGCCCCCACAGCTCCCTCAGCTGCTCCTCTTTAGACTTTTTCTCCAGACCCTTTCCCAGCTCTGTTCCCTTCTTTGGACTCACTCCAGCCCCTCGATGTCCTACCTGAATTGAGGGACCCAGAACTGGATCCAGGGCTCGTGGTGTGGCCTCAGCAGTGCCCAGCACAGGGGCAGTGCGATCCCTGTCTGCCCTGGGTTTTGTTTGATCAGCCCCAGCCCGAGCCTGACGGGGCACAGGCGCTGCCCACAAGGACATTGCCAGCTGTGTTTAGTCTGGGACATCGCCGGAGGTGTTTTGATGACACTCTGTTGCCGATCAGAGCGCAGGAGTTGTTGCTTTTCCCTCCGAAAGCCGCGCAAGGGATGTCATTCCTGTCTGGATAAGCCTTGGGCTGCGTTGTGTGACTGATAACAGTGGAAATTCGGCAAGGCTGAAAGAAGTCTCAAGCCATCTCTGCTGGCTCTTCTGCTTTAAATAATCTCTTAAGAATGCTATTAGATACCACAGCAACAAACAAGTCCTTTAGATGTATTTTAATAATGTGCACACAAAGCCCCTCAAAACGCAGAGAGATAGTGGGTTTTTTTCCTTTTCTCACATGAAGCTTTGCAAGGCCCTTGTAAGACCTTCTCATTTTTGTTTGCTGCAGTTATTTTTCAAGGAAGTGACAGGTCTAGGCTTAAAAGTAAAATCCAGCAACTGCTCTACATGTCCTAACAGGATTCTTTAATTACGAATAATAAATAGTGTGGGGTTACAGGCTCCTGTTTATGAACTGCTGAGTGCTGAAGTAAAGTGGGAAAAGAGTAAAAGACCTTTTGTGAAGTGTGGGAATTATAGGACTTTTATTCAAAATAATTACTGATGGAAATACTTAAATATTGAGAAAGCGATTGGTCTCTGAATCCTTTTAGATTTATTTATTCCTTTCCAAGGCTCCATTTCCCCATCCCTGGGAGTGTTCAAGGCCAGGTTGGATGGGGCTTGGATCAACCTGGTCTAGTGGAAGGGGTGCCTTCCCATGGCAGGGGATTGGAACAAGATGAGCCTTAAGGTCCTTTCCAACCCAAGCCATTCTGGGATTATTCTGATTCAGGAAGGTTAATGCATATTATCTCTATCCATGGTGGCTTTGTGTCCTGCAGTTGCTCTACAGATCTGGTTTTTAAACACTCTATTCTGTTCCGCAGAGGTGTTCACAAAGATAATTGTGTTCAAGGGTTTCCTTTTTATTTGTGTGTGTGTGTATGTGTGTTATCAGGCACCAAAGGACACTGTGTGGGCCCGATGCAATTGCTCTGGCACAAGTTCACTGGCCTCGGGTAGTTTAAACAGAAAGAGCAAACAAATGTCTTGTCAGTGCAGGGCTGGCCTAAATTCTGCTCTCACTTGCCGTGTTGCAGCACTGTGATTGAGAGTGTCAGAGCCACATGTGTGTGAAGGAGATGATCCAGGCCAGGAAACATTGTTAGAAAGGGTGAAGATGATCTAAATTATCATGAAAACTCTGTGTTACCTCCAATGAGGTTACAGGTCCCGTTGAAAAAAGCCTGTCTTGTGCTCTCTCTAACACACTGGAGACATTTTGTGTGCCACCTCCAATGTCTGTTAAACCACTTCCAAACTCAGAGGGTCCAAGTTGTGGTGTCGATCTTAACAATTCACGTCCATAGCTGGGATCTGTCTGACCAAAGGCAGACCTGTGTAGGACAGGCACCTCTGAGCTGCTGCCTTTGATTCCCCTTCACGTCCATGGAGAGGAAAAGGCATTCCTGTGGTGGGATTCAGCTCATCCTAAGGTAGAGGTCTAAAGCAGGTCGGGGGAATTGTGGTTTGGAGGTGGCATCAGCCCGTTAAATGAAGGGATTGGGCATAATTAGTTCATTTCAGACCAATACCCACACTGTCACTCTTTGAAGTGAGTAGGGGAACCTGGTCTAGTGGAAGGTGTCCCTGCCCTTGGCAGGGGGATTGGAATTAGATGATCTTTAAGGTCCCTTCCAACCCAAACCATTCCATGGGTCTACGATTCTATGGCTACTGCTGCTATATTCTCAGTCTGAGCTCCTACTGTGCCTAGAGTTGCCTTATTTCTTGTCTTTATTATGACAACAGCTGCTTTTTAAATGCATGTTCTCAACCAGAAGTCACATCTTTTTTTTTACTAACTTTAGGTACATTTTATTCGTCAGTTTTCCTCTCACTGCCTTTTAACCCTTCCAGAGCCCTGAGCACACTTGTGCCATCACAAACCTCATGTTCTGAAGCTGGGATAGGGCTCAAACCCAAGTCTTGTTGTTTGTCATTCTTTGTTCAGTAACTCTGTGACCTTGGAGGTTTCTATGGCAAATTTATTGGTTAGGAAAACAGCAACTTAGCAAACTTTGGAAACTTCCATTATCTGTGAAAATAAAGGGAGCTGCTGATGGCCTTCCTTTTCTCTTCAGTATATAAGGCAAGTACCTACACATGGATTTAATTTCACGTTGCTCTACAGATCTGACCTCACGGTATTTTAGTAGAAAATGGACATATAAACATGCCTTTGTTCCCAAAGCTGCATCCCAACTGCACCAGAAAAAAGGATGCTGGGGACTAAATATTGGGCTGTACTTAATCTAGGCAATAAAATGTAGGGGCAGGGCAGTGCTTTACACAGAAGTTGTTGGGTTTTTTTCTCAAAGAAGGGGAAGTAGTTTGACACGTGCATTTGACACGGAAGTAGAATTCCTTCCAACTAAAATGTTCTCTGTCGTTCTTCACTTATCAACAATGATTCTTTAAAAAAGTTACTCATATCAGCGACCATGTTACTTGAGCTCTGAGTTCATCAGCAAAGCAGTAATTAAGCCTCTTTTTCCTTTCCACTTGTCCATGTCAAAAATAAATTATATATTTTGGAATCAGCTTTTTCAGGTAGGCAAGTAAATGTTTTTCATGGGCCTTGTCAGTGTTATGGCCCTGAGGGTGTCCCCCTTCCTGGGGGTTTGCCTATTTGGGCTGAGGGTCAGCTTTGAGATAGGGTCAGCACGACCATCCCTGCTTCACCCTGCACTTCCCCCTTGCCAGGGACTTGTTGGGCCATCTGGGCTCTCAGCTGAACCCAGTCACTGTCACCAAAGTGTCTCTGCTTGCTTTGCTCAGGTCTGTTGAGCTGTTCCTTTGACAGCAAGGACAGCTCTTCCCAGCCCACCTTGCTTCCCCCAGCTTTCCTTCCCTTCTGGATCAGTGTCCAACTCTGCCATTTCCTGACAGCTGCGTGTGAGAGCAAGCCCACACCTCGCCATGGTGAGCAGGAATCCTGCACTCATTCCCTTGTCTTCTTTGTGATGCTTTTGAAATTAAGAGCCAGGAACTGTGTGGGCAAAGATGCTGTCATTCCACTAAAGCAGCCTGGCTTTGGTCCTCTGCAGCTCCAGTAAATACAAGATAATAGCAAAGATGTACTTGCAAGTCTGAAATTTCTGCACTGAACCCGGCATTTTTAGAGAGGAAATGCAACATGTTCTGGCAGAGGTGGGAATACCAGATCTGTCCAAGCTCCTGAAGCAGCAAATAGACAATCATATAAAAATAATACAAGGTTATAAGCACAGGGAAAGAGGAATTCAGTAAAATCAAAATGTATCTGTATGCATCCAATAGTGTTGTTCAGCTCCCACTAAGGAAAGTGGCCGTTTAAGGGTAAGATTTGTGCTCAGAGAGGGAATCTGCCATGTAAAAGAGGGTAATCTGGAAAGGCTGCGGTTTAGAAAGTGTTGTAACGAGAGAAATCACCAGAGGGGAGTGTTGTACAGCACTCCGGTGCCTGCAATTCCCACAGCAGTGACCCCGTGCCATAATCCAAGTTTATTTTACCAGAGGAAGATACAAAAGTCACTGCCTGCATGTCTTCTGTCAGCAGTGACATTTTTCTCCATGTGAGACAAGGATTTGTTGTGTCAAGATCAATACAGCAGGAGAATTGCCATCTCCACCTTTGTAGCTGTGTTGAAACCAAGTGTGAAATGACAGTGAGAGAGGTTTGACAGGAAAAAAAAAGATAACAAAACAGAGATCAGTGAAGGATGAGTCAATCATGACAATATTTATTTCATTTCTTGGTCTTACCTTTTTTTTTTAGTACTATAGGTGAAATCATGTGAGTCTTTGACCATTAATTGGGAGCTGACTTCTCTTTTCCATTTCTACTGTCTGTGGCAGGCAGAAATCATGACTCAGCAGGAGGAAAAGGTGTGTCCATAACCTCATTCAAGAATTCTCCTTCTAATGAGGTGCTATTAAGCTTTTCAGGAAGAGTTTCCTCCTGTCTTTGCTATCCTGCCAAGACTCCTCTTACTTCTCCCTGTCTCCTGAGAACACCGTACCCCTCTCTAGTATTGGAAAAAACATTGTAAAGAGCAGATTTCTGTGAACCCGGGTTTGATGTGTGCTTAGAAAATCAGTGAAAATGTACTTAAGAGCAGAGAAGCTTCTTCAGAGATGATTTCATGGAAGAGGATTGATTCCACTATGCCTGGCATCTGGCCCGTGAAGCTAATGTGGAACGATTAATTTAAAATGATGCACTGCATTGTGAATAGCTGGAGACAGCTCTTCTCTTCCCAAACCTTTGTTGAGAACGGGGAAAGAAGGGAGAGTTCAGGGGGAAGACGCAAATGTGGTGTCCAGGGAAGCTCAGTGTATGGCTGCAAAGCTGATGCTGGCAGCTGAGAGCTCAGCTGGGGTGTACAGAGCCAGCTCCAGCAGGAGCAGGCCCCGGCACAGCAGGGAGGGTGCTGTGAGAATTAGGCATGTTTGGCTTTCTCATCCAGCTGGTTGCTCGTTCCATGATCGTCCCGTGCTCTCAGTGTTGCACAAGGAGGGATTTTCACTTGAGCAAGTCGATATGTTGATCTTCTTGCATGAACTGCTCACCCACACACTGGGACCCATCCCACTTTATTGTGTGAAAGGAGCACACTGGCAGGGAATTCTGGCTGATTTCTTGCAATAACACCCATCAACAGTGTCAGGCTCAGTCTGACCACTTCGGCTGGGTTTGGTTTATAGCTGTCAAGAGAAAGGAGAACGTAGTTACAGAGTATTAAAAAATCATGTGATGCTGCAAGGGAGCTTGCTGAAAGTTGTACATTAGGGACAGACCAAAACTGTAGTGTTTTGAAAAAAACCCCAAACCAAAAGCCCAGTAATAATCTGCTTAAAACTGTTTAAAATATCATTTAGCATATTAGGTCATTAAAATAGGATAATCTTTTTAGAATGTCCTCTGCTAGTTGCTGTTTTGCTGATAGATTCCCTATGGTATGAAGTATTTGGTGCAGTAAGTGCCTTTAAAAACTGTGCAGGGTGTAGAAGGTGAGGATGGAAACTTGGTTAAAAAGGGGAGTGTTGAATGTAGGAGTTAGGGAATTATAAACACATCAGCTTACCTTCAATTTCCTGAAAATTCCTGGAACAAATAATTAAACAATTTGTAAGCATGTAAGAGAATACAAAGAGATTAGAGACAGTCAACATGTCAAGAACAAATCATGTTAAATCAACCTCATTTCCTTACATGGCAGAGTAGCACGCTTTGGGACAGAGGAGAAACTGTTCAAGTTCTAAGTTTTGACATTGGGTAGACTGTTGTTGAGAAAGACATAAGGAAATATTAAATATATGGAGTTATAAAGGGCTGAGTGCAAAGTGTTTCAGAGGTTCACCAGGAAGGTGTGAGAGATGTTGTGTGAGATCTGGTGTGTTATTCAATATTTTCAATGGACTAGAAAGGATGTATTTTATATTTTGAGTCAAATCCACACAAGGATGGACTGCAAAGACAGGGACAGAGTTGCAAAGGATCTTGAGAAATGCAGAAGTACATTTTCATAAGGATGAGCACAAGGTGCCCCACTTAGGAAGGAACAAACAGCCACACAAACACAGGCTGGAGAACTGGAGAATAGCTGGAGCTCTTTGGAAAAGAGCACGAAGAAGAGCCCTCTCCCCTGGTAGCTGTCAGGAAGCAGCAGCTGGAGCCCAGATTCGGGCTTTGCTCCAGTGGTGGGGTTGGTTCAGGAGCATCCAGAGTAGCACCCAGCAATGAACAGTGGGCTTGGAAACAGGGTCTGGGATGGAAAAGTGATGTGCAGGGGTTCTTCAGCTTATGAAAGAGTCAACTAGCACAGGACACCATCATCTTCTCTTCATATCCATGGTGGGCAGGACGAGAAGTACTGACCAGGAGAATGCTGAAAAATGTTACCCGTGTGGACAGTGAAGTCCTTTAATAAGCTCCTAGAAAAGGTTATCATGGAAAGCTCTTAAGAACAAGAAACAAGCAGCTGATCCTGCTTTGTTACACAGGAACAGATTGGAGAAGGTTCTTGAGTTCTTTTTGTACTCTGCTTTTATTAAAATTCCAGCAATGTAATAATCTTTCGTTGTCAAAAGTGGATTTTACATCACAGGCTTGTGTGTCAAACAGGAAGCTCAGGCATATCACTCATCAGGATATGAGTGATAGTAAATATCACTGGCAGGGCGCTGAGAACAGAATTAGCAAAACATTTTGTGACTGCTCATCTAATTTTAGTAAAAATTCTATTACCTGAGTATTAATCAATGTTTCAGTGTAAAGCGGTGTAAAAAAACGTTGCTTTCTTCTCTTATATGACACTACAGGGGCAAATTTCCACCTCAGCAGGATTCCCTCAGGGACCAGAGGGAAAATAGCTGGCCTGGGAAGGGAAACACCTGCTTGCTCCACACTACACTGCAGCAGTGCTGCTCCTGCCACTCTCTCTTCATCGTGGCATAGATATTTAAGATAGCTTGAAACAGAAACTCCAAAGTGCTGCAGGGAATTAGGCAACTTAAAACACCATCCTTCCTAAAATTTATTATTGTGCATGCATAAACTCATTTTTATGTACTTAAGATCAGTACATCCAGTACTGGCATTTTATTTGGGACTATTCATGACCTTAAGCTTAGATGTGGGTTTAAGTGTATTGCTGGCTGAGATCTTGTACTTTTGCCTTGATTTTTTTTCTCCCATTCACACTGAATCAGTTCCTGATGCCACTGGACAATAACTCAGCTCTGATTTCCCCAGGGGAGGAATTCAGCTCGTACTTCCTATTCTACACTGAGGCTCAGTTGGCTCACGCAGGGCCAGGGATAGGCAGAGGTATTTTGCTTTTGGTGAGGAAATACAAATTTCCACATTCCCTTCTGAGGCAGAAAAGAGCTGCCTGCAGTGCTCAGAATAGTTCAAGGGAATTTTTTTATTGCTTTCAAAAATATTCTCCAAGTGAGCCTTGGCAGAGTCTTCTGCACCACCTGCTACTGATACTCTGGGAATTGGGATTGGCTGAAGGAGTGTGGCTGGAATAAAAGTTCCCTGGGAATCTCACCTTTGCACTTGTTTTGATGCAAGTCTAAAGGAAAATAACAGGACACTTTTTGCTTTGAATGCTTTTACTCTGTTCTTTCTTTCAGAAGTCTGACTGGGGAGGTGTTTACCCACAAAACTTCAGGACAGAGGATGTTTTGCTGATGCTTGGTTCCTGGATAATCTCTGGATAATGGTTCTGCTCTGTGCATGCACAGAGTGACCATCTAGCACAGCCGGTGCAGTGCTTCCCCCCAAAACATCAGAGGTCTGGGACACAAGCCTGGTGGGGGCAAAGGGCAGCTGGGAAGCTGGGAAGCTGAACTTTGTGTGTTTTGCTGGCTCAGCAGGCAAGAGGTGGGGCTGAGGGCATGGTTGGATGGACAGCAGCTGTTGGGTACAGGTCACGCTCGGTGTGTGAGCTGGGGACAAGTTTGTCAAATCCTTCAAGAACAAGGTTTCCAGATATCCCCTGCAAACTTTGAAATCCAAGTGACCAATAATTCAGTGTGGGAAAACAACATGTCTTTGAAGACACTTTTCCCATGCCTGTGTGATCAGAGAACCACAGAATGTCCTGATAGGAAAGGACCTTAAAGCCCATCCAGTTCCACCCTCTGCCATGGGCAGGGACACCTTCCGCTATCCCAGGTTCCTCCAAACCCCATCCAACCTGGTCTTGGACATTTCCAGGGATGGGGCAGCCACAGCTTGTCTGGGCTACTCATGCCAGGGCCTCACCACCCTCACAGCCAAGAATTTTTTCCTAATATGTGATCTAAACCTGCTTCCTTCCAGTCTGAAGCCCCACATGCACTCCGTGATAACAGTCGGTCTGGCTTAGGCCATGTATTGACCATAATTTGGGACATAGATGAGTGATTTTGAAGTGAGATCAGGAATTTCCTGGCGCATGAGGTGCTGTCCAAGTGTCTGCACGAGAACTGGCCAGGCACTCCAGCACTTTGGATCAGTGTTGGATGCTGGAGATACCTTCTCTCAGCACACAGAAGTTCCTAAATCCTGTGTCTGCAGGCTCACAGCCCATCTGAGCTCGCTCCAGCCCCTGCACTGAAGGATCCTTGATTATTGCCTAATTTGAGCCTGGGGACTCAGCCATAATGAGTGGGTGATTGAATGAATCATGCCTCTTCCCCAACACAGCAATTCACCCACATTTGTTCATTACTCAGACTTGTTTGCCAAATAATTTATGCACATAATTTCGGGTCGGTAATTCATTCACATGCAGCCTGGGTGAGTATTTAGTAATTGAAATGAGAAAGTCAAGATGTTTTGTTTGGGCTCACAAGTTTTTGTTTCTTGATTAAACTTTCAAAACCGTGTTGTAGGGGTGAGTGCTCGTGTCAGTGAATTCAGAATGTAATTTCTGCATTTATCCTCTAATACACACATTCATGATGTCTTCATGTGCTGGTAAACATATTGATTGCGAAGTCTGTGAAAAGAAAACGCAAAAGGAACCTAAATTCAACTAATTATTTAAAACAATTAAACATATGACAGACTAACCTGTTGTGTGATCTTTTAATTCTGTGGAAAAGAAAAAAGGCTACACTGAAATCTGGCCAAAAAGTAAAGTGATAAAATGAGTACTGGATACTTTCCAGCATCCTCTGAAACAGTCAGGGTAGAAAATGTCAAACTGCTTGAATTTGAGTCTTTTAAAGAGAAAAAATAAGCATCAGACATGTAACCAAAAAAATCTCCTAGACATGGTGATCCTTAACAGAGGAATGGAAAGTGGTAAATGTGGCACCAGATTTTAACCTTGCTGTGTCATGATGTAAGTCCATAACTCATAAATCCTTCTTGGGTACCTCAGTTCTGGTTCTTTATGGATATAGAGGGGTTATATATTCATATATATGTGTAGGGAGGTGGCAAAAGGCTGGAGATAAAGAGAGATTGTGAATGGCAACAGTTTGTGTGTGTTCAAGAGAATCAGAGAGAAGCATCCACTGAGGGTTTCCAACTATCTGCAACCATTTGGCTCAGGAAGTTCCCAAGAGGGAAACTGTTGGAGGCTGAGAGAGGAAACATCACTTTATGTTCATCCTGCTCCTGTACTTTTCCTAGATGTTCACTTTGGCCAGTGCTGGAGACAAGATAAAAAGCAAGTGTGGGTTGGATGAGTCTGGGTCGATGTGGTTGTGGAGCTGGGTGAGGCAAGAGGTGCCCTGGAAACCACAGCCTGGCAGCTCTTTCTGTAGCAGGCAAATTGGCAAGTGTCCTCTGGAATACCTGGGTATATTGGAGGCTGGGGAAGATCAGTCACTGCAGAAAGAATTTTAGCAGTTTTATTGCAATCATTTTTTAAACGAAATTAATTTATCATGGTGTGAGATGGAAGCCCTGTCAGGGATTCCTAATTGTTTAAAGAAAGTAAAGAAAATACAGAAACAATGGTTGTTTTTCACCACAGAGAGGTTATCAAGCAGGATCCCCTAAAGTTCTGGATGAATTCTTCAGGAGCTGACCAGAGGAGAAAGGGATTTCTGAGGTGCCACATCTTGCTGGTATCACACAACTGTGTGTGATAGTTAAAGATTTGTGTCAAGGGAAGAGAATGGATCTCAATTCCTGGTGACTGTAGTGTAAACTCCAGGGAATTCTGTCTTGATAAGTACCAAATAACTAACATCGGAAAGAGTCATTAACTATATATATATTTGTAATCATAGACTCTGATGGGTATTACCTGCTTGGGAAAGAAATCTGGGTGGCAGTGTCCATAACTCCATGGAAACGAGAATTCAATTCCCCGCAAAACTCAAGATAAATAATACACCAGGCAGAGATAGAGATGGCAGAATCTGTGTCCTAACAATCCTTTTTATAAAAAAACCAAGGCCATCAGAATTAGTAATAGGCATTTAACCCTCAGTTATTTGTCAGACTCCTTTATATTCCAGATGTTATTGTTGAATATAATTTTTTCTCAAGTCCACTGCTGTTGACACCACTACCTCAGCCGTAAGGTGTAATTCCAGACATTCTGAAGTAATATGTACTTATTTATATGGAAGAATATTTTCCACCATGTTTGGTTTATTTGCTACAACATCTGACTTCTGTATAAGTGGGGTGAGGGTAAGAAAAATTGTCCAAATCCATCTTTTGCTGGGAGAGGCAGCTTGAAACTGGGAAGACTGTTCAGAGTATGCTTCCCAAGTCTGCTGCAGCCCAAAGTAGAGGGAGAAAACTTTGAAGTGCACACACAGAAGGCACCAACCACCTCTGCTGCGTGAAAGGCCCACCGAAATAAGTCTGCGGAGTTAATACAAAAAAGCCGTTCAAAATTAGCTTATTTGAGAAGCCTGATAGATGGAGAGCCAGGAAACTGCTGATTAAATAGCCAGGTAGTTTCCAAAATGTTCTCTGCTCTCATGTTCTCATAACATGAACATTTGTATGTTCCAACCTCCCATATACATGTCTAAGAAAAGGTGATGTCAAGAACACTGGAGAGACAGGGCAGGTCACTAGTCCCGTTTTGGAGCGGTCAGCAGTGACCAGGAGGTGCCTTGGCCTTCAGAAGAGCAATATGTCAGCTGTGAGCACTTTTGGAACCAAGTGTTTGTCTTGGCTGTCTTATTTTGCCTGGATCCCATGCGGAGAAATGGCTGTGTCCAAGTAGGCTGATACAGATGGCAGCTGCCGGCAGGGTTAGGTCTTCATCCGCAAATGGAAAATGACAGGGAGCCACTGCCAACCTGAGCCCATCTTCCCCATCACCTTTGCTGGGAGGGAGATCAATTTAACACCAAGCCCGAGACTTGGCAGCTCGGCTTGATTCCTGTAGTGGCTCCCAAACAGCTCCTTCCAAATACCCACGGATGTGGGAGTGCTCAGCTCCAGCTCAGGCCTCGGCTGCTCGCCGTGGGCCCACCATATGGAGGTGGGTGCTGCTCCCAGCCCTTTGGAGGCCAGCAGTCACTGTATTGGGCTGTACCTGAATTATAAAGGCTCGGAACTTTACTCCCAAGCCCCTGCAGACAAAACCCTCTGTGCTGGGCCTCGCAGCTGCTGCTGGCTGCAGAATGCTGCCCATCTGTGCAGAGGGAGAAGCCATCAGCACTGACTCACTGCTGCACCACCGCCTGCTTTTGGCAGCCACCGGCACCAGCAGACTCAGAGGACGCTGGCAGAACACCACACTTTGGAGTAAGGGGTCGGGGTTGATGCTCAAATGATGTGACATCAAATTATGCTCAGAGCAGTCATTCCCAGAGAGGTGAGTGACACACGTGGTCCTGCATGGACTCGTGGAATCACTGCATGGACTCACTGTACCCTCAGTAAGCTGATCTGCTGGAGGGCAGGAAGGCTCTGCAGAGGAATCTGGACAGGCTGTATCGATGAGCTGAGACCAAGAGTGGTTCAACAAGGCCGAGTGCTGTGTCCTGCCCTTGGGTCACAACAACCCCATGGAGCATTCCAGGCCAGGGCAGAGTGGCTGGAAAGTGCCCAGTGGGAAAGGGCCTGGGGGTGCTGGTGACAGTGTCTGAACATGAGCCCAGGTGTGCCCAGGTGGGCAAGAGGCCAAAGGCACCTGGGCTGTGGCAGCAATAGCGTGGCTGCAGGACCAGGGCAGTGCCTGTCCCCCTGTGCTGGGCACTGCTGAGGCCACACCTCGAGTGCTGTGTCCAGTTCTGGGCCCCTCATGACAAGAAGGACATTGAGGGGCTGGAGCGTGTCCAGAGAAGGGAATGGAGGTGGGGAAGGGGCTGGAGCACCGGGGGCAGCTGAGGGAGCTGGGGGGGCTTAGCCTGGAGAGAAGGAGGCCCAGGGGCGCCCTTCACACTCTCCACAACTCCCTGACAGGCGGGGGCAGCCAGGGGGGGTCAGGCACTGCTCCCACAGAACAAGGGACAGAACAAGAGGAAACGGCCTCAAGCTGCACCAGAGGAGCTTCAGGTTGGACATCATGAGGAATTTCGTCACTGAAAGGGTTGTCAAGTATTGGAATGGACTTACCAGGGAAGAGATGAAGTCCCTCTCCCAGGTCGTGTTTAAGCAACGACTGGACGTGGCACTCAGTGCTCTGGTCTGGTTGACAAGGTGGTGATTGGTCAAAGGCTGGACTCAATGATCTTGTAGGTCCTTTCCAATCTCAGTGATTCTGTGATTTTGTGATTCTGTGAAAGCAGTTCTCAAACAACAGGAGTGACTTTTCAAATCAGTTTGGCTTCCCCTAAAATAATCCCCCAGGTAATACCTTACCCCAAAATATCATACAAACACGTATCATGTTCAGGCAGGGGAGCTGAGATTTGCTGACCAAACACAATGGTGCCTGCAAGCACTGACACCTAGAGCCGGGCTAGACACCCTTGGCTCCCTTTATATGGACCAAAACACACTTTTTAATCCTGCAGCCCAAGTTCGTCCTACAGTCGCTGAGTGAAGCAGTTCAGATGGTCTTGCCCTAGAAATGCATATTTGTAATAAAGAACCTGAGTAACCAGCTCAGATCATGGAAATATAAAATAGTGAATGTCGAAAAAGGCCTTTAATACCATCAACTCCAACAATTAACTCAGCTCTGCCAAAGATGAAGTTAGGACACCTCTTAAATATTGAGGAGAAGAACCTCACCCTACAGATGCAGGGACTTGTCTCCAGAGTTTCCAGCTTTAAGGAGATTCCTCATGCCCAGTGCTATATGCCTGAAAATAAACACATCCTTGAGGCAGAAAATCCCTACCCAGACATGCACCAAAAAAGTGCCTGCTCCAAAATCCTAATTCTCTCCAGCTAAGAGTCATGGCTGGTCCTTAAAGAGAGCGGGATCCCGTGTGGGTAGGGGAGTGGAGCCAGCACCCTTCCTTTGCGGAGGAGGAGAGTTTTTGACATGATCACAGGAAAACGCTGAGATTCTCCCAAAACTGTGGTGCAGGCACACTCTTGTGGTTACACGGAGCTAGTGCACACTGCCCGGGGCCAGGTCTGCGCCAGCAGCCCCGAGGAGCCGGGGCGGCTCTGCGGCTGCTCCCGCCCCACCGAGGAGGCATCGGCTCGTACATTCCAGCCACCGCATCCATGATGATCCAGGATCTTGTGGTAGCCCCCAGGATGCTGTAAAAGCCTGCCTGAGTGCTTTTACCCAGCTTTGGCTCAGGGCGCGGTGTGTGCCCTGAGGCAGTGAATAATTTAGCACTGCGGATGTTAACGCTGCCGCGGGAATGAGCCTGGTTCTGGGAAAAGGGACACCCCAGCTGCTGGTCCCAGGGGTGGGGGTTTGCGGTCCCCACTCGATTAAGAGTCGTGGGATTCATGTCACTCCACATAGGGCATCCTCCATGACTTTAATTATCCTGGGAACAGGCTTTTATTTCTCCTGGGAACGGCCTGCTCATCCTGCCCAGGTGAGCAGCTTTGGATGCTCTCCCTCTCACACCCTGCAGCCTTGGAAGTTGGCTGGCAGTGCTGGATCTCCTCTGCCTCTGCTGTTTGGGGTTTTGCTGAAGGAGCAGCAAAACCTTCCTTGCTGGCAGCCTGGGTGAAGCCCTGCTCGTACCTGAGTGAGGAAAAAGCTGTTGGCACTTGGCAGTGAAAATCAGGAAGCCATAAAGTGGTGCTGAAAGGGGATTTTTTTTCCTTTCCTTTTTCTTTTTTTCCCCTTTGCTCTCAGGACATGCAGATCTGCGTGCTGTGCATTGTTCGAGGTCCTGGGGTCCAACAGAGACACAGCAACAGTGACCCCACTGAGTTCTTCGTAGTCTGAGCAAAACTTCCTTTTCCACTATTTTTGGAAGTGCCCAGAGTGAGGAGGATTCCCCTTGGTTTTTTCCCTCCTCCTGACCTGCTTGCAGCATCTCCCTGCTCTCTGGGAAGCACAGAGGCTGTGGCCCTGCTGTACCAATTCCATGGAGTTTGCTGCTCATCCAGCCTCTCTGCTTCCCGGAAATCTTCTCGGTATAGCTCGGATCTGTGGCATTTTAGAGCAGCCTGTGTAAGGACAGGGATCCCTGAGAGATCCAGGAGAAAAGCTGTCTCATGCTGCCAGTCTGAGTTACATGTGTGCATGAAAACAGATATATGAATGGGAAATAGCTGGGCTTTTAGAGTCTTTAATTAATTGAAATTCCCACCCAGAGGAACTGCTGCTGTGTTGCTTCCTGTCTGCATTTTACAGGTAAGCCCAGCTAACCCCTGAGGGTTTGGGTGGGAGCTGCACTGACTCTGAGTCACCAAGTCCCACTACTCATGGGAGACGCCATTTGAGCAGCACTCAGATCAGAGGGAAAATTTGGGTTCCCTTAGCTCTTCCCAATTTCATTGTCTGCTTTGGATGTATTCAAATACGCACTTCAACAGCAGGTTGTTCTCTGAGCGGTCCTGGGCTTGTTCCCCTGTATCACCTTGTTCCCATTCTGCCCTAACACTGGAGAGGTCATTTGAGAAAGTTGCATTTAAAAACCACCCCCAAAAAATAACCTACCCAAGCCCTGAACTGTTTGGTGGGGCTGGGAAGTGGTTTGAACAAACACTGGATGTTGTGATGTTACTGTCAGAAAATCCCAGAGTCCCTGGATCCTTGAATTACAGAATCCCAGAATTGTTTGGGTTGGAAAGGACCTTAAAGACCATCTTGTTCCATCCCCCTGCCATGGGAAGGGACACTTTCCTCTATCCCATGTTGCTCCAAGCTCCTCTAACCTGGCCTGGAACACTTCCAGGGATCCAGGGGCAGCCACAGCTTCTCCGGGCAGCCTGTGCCAGCGCCTCACCACCCTCACAGGGAAGAATTTTTTCCCAATATCCCATCTAACCCTGCCCTCTGGCAGTGGGAAGCCATTCCCTGTGTCCTGTCATTCCATGTCCTTGTCCAAAGTCCCTTTCCAGCTCTCCTGCAGCCTCTTTAAGCATTTAAGGGGGCTCTAAGGTCTCCCCTGAGCCTTTTCTTCTCCAGGCCGGACACCCCCAGCTCTCTGAGTCTCCAGAGCAGAGGGGCTTCAGGCCTTGGAGAATCTTTGTGGCCTCCTCTGGACCCACTCCAGCATCTCCAAATCCTTCTTAAGCTGGGGGCCTCAGACCTGAACCCAATACTTCAGGTGGGTTTCTAAACACTAATTTTTTTTTCTTGCTGGTGGAAAATACGGCATATTTGCATTTTTGAGCCTGAATAGTTTTAATTCAGTTTTTTATTGCACAAGCTCAAGAGGAACATTTACTTTGTTTTCACTGATTAGTTATACAGTTATTCCTTTCAGATACCACATGAACCATGAACCATAATATTGTATTCTTTGCTAATACATTTTGGCTGAGGTATTTACATGAAAACACAATACATAAATGTAATGAATTTTTCAAATGAGCACATCGGTAATATAAAGTAATCATTTTTTTTATACACCAAAAATTCATTAAACTTTTCTCAATTAGCAAACTGACTTTTCTAAATAAGCTGCTGATTGAGCAGGAGCCAGTCGCACAGACCAGCTGGATTTGATAACGTTGGATGGTGCCTGCCACCAGGGAGGGAGAGATTATCTCTGCCAGCCCAGGGCAGGCATCTTCTGCTGGATCTGACTCCTCTTGAAGGGGGTGCCACTTCCAGCTGCCCACCAGTGAGGAGTCAGGGCTTGCTAATACCTAAATGAGAATAATCTCCTGTCCAGGAGGTGAAATGAAGTCCTGGGCTGTATCCAGCCTTCAGGCTTGTATCAGCATCCGTGGTCAGAGAGAGGATGAAGCTGGGAATGAGGGGGGACAAAACCTGGTTAGCTTTCAGCTGGATGAAGGCACAGATGTGACTGCTCACGTCCCTGCAGAGCAACAAGTGTTGTGGAAGTGTTCCAGGCCAGGTTGGATAGGGCTTGGAGCAACCTGGTCCAGTGGAAGGTGACCTTGTTCATGGCAGGGGCTTGGAACAGGATGATCTTTAAGGTCCCTTCCAACCCAAACCAGTCTGTGATTCTGTGATTTTGTGTTTATGTTCAGTGATGACATGAACTGTTACAGCTTGGAGAAGTAAAGTCATCCTCCTTCTGAAGATAGAACTGTATTCTAATTTTTATTGAAATATTTTTTAATTTTATTAGTATTCTTTTTTTTTTCCCCATAGAATCCAGAGGTAGTAATTCCTCTTGTGGGCTCCTTTAAATATTCTCTGCAGAAACCAGTGAATGATGCTGGAACCTTGGTCCCACTGAAATTAGGGGGGAGCTTGCTCCTGGCTTTGCTGGGGAAATTTGGCACTGGTCGAGTCTTTTGTATGAAGTGGAGTAAATCCATCAGGAGTGGAGTGTCTCAGCACAATGAACACCTCCCGGTGCCTTTTACATAGATCACACTGTTATATCATGTGCCTGACCTACTTTGCCTTAATAAGCTCCTCTGGGTGAGTGAAAGATAAACAAAACCACTCTTCTGACACGAAAATCCATCCTGCCTATCAACATGTGTGTGCTGCCGTTGGCAGGGGCTGATCCTGGGCTGATAAGGGCTGGTTTTCCCTCCTGTGCAAGCAAAACTTCCACTGGCATCCAGTGAGGCCCAGGCTGGGAGGCCCTGGCACAGGTTGCCCAGAGAAGCTGTGGCTGCCCCATCCCTGGAAGTGTCCCAGGCCAGGTTGGATGGGGCTTGGAGCAACCTGGGATAGTGGAAAGTGTCCCTGCCCTTGGCAGGGGGTTGGAACTGGGTGATATTTAAGGTCCCTTTCAACCCAAACCATTCTGTGATTCCGTGATTCTATGACTGGACCCAGTTACAGGGGTGGGAAGGACTGGCAGTCATCTTTGGGGCCTGGGCATGGACACAGTGCAAGGAGTGGGATCAGTGGTGGGATTCAAAAAACGTGTCAGGCTGTTCCCCGTGTTGGGATACGCAGGGCTCAAGAGGGGCTTTGCAAAGATCCCAGGCTTCATGTCCATCTCCTCCTGGATGAGCCATGGGCATGTTTCTCTTTGAAAACTCTGTTTTCATGGTGCAGCTCCTCAGAGCCTCCATGGGGCCTCCCAGGGTTTCTGCTGCCGTGGCACAACGCAGGCTCTTGCTCCTGCAGAACATCTTCATGCTTGGGTTTCCCACCAGGCTCCAACCAAGCATGGGCAGCCCCACCTCCAGCTTCTCTGCCTCTGGATGGGCAGGATCACTGAATTACAGAATATCCTGAGTTGGAAGGAACCCACGAGGACCATCCAATCCAACTCCTAGCCCTGCACAGCCCCAAGAATCAACAACACCATGAGAGCGTTGTCCAAATCCTCCTTGAGCTCTGGCTGGCTGGGTGCCTGACCACTTCCCTGGAGAGCCTGGATCTCCTCTCCTACCGAAAGATATGACGTTCCCTTGGAAAACCCCAGCCTTTCTTGGGAAAGCTTCCCCCACGGACTGTGCTGGATATGTCAGGGTGGGTGTTACGGTTGTTGTTAGAGGGGCATCCCTGAGACAAGCGCTCTGAGTTCAAAGCTTTTCAGCAGTGGAGAAAAGCTGGTTTGCCTCCCAAAATAGCTCCGGCACACGACGTGGCAAATGACAAAGCTCATTACCTGGGTCACGTTCCAGGGCGTAGCTGGAAAATTCCTTTGTGAGACAAAATCCTGCCTGCTATGGAATGCCCTTGGCCAGCTCTAAACCTGCTTTTCCTGGGCTGGGAAGTGATGGGAGCACAGACAGACCTGGCTGAGCAGCACGGAGGTGAGCAGGACCCGTGTTGTAAGCATGAGCACTGAACCAGGATGGATCTTGTGGTGCCCTCCCTCCTTCTTTTGTTCTTGCTTTGCCAGTGGATCTGGGTCAGTATTTTTATCTTTACTTCCCTCTTTATTTATTTATTTGTTTATTTGTTCTCTTCTTAGCTTTTTTCTTTTGAAAAGCAGAGAGAAGATGGAAAAATAAACAAATAAAGCTAACAGCGTGGAGGGCAGAGATTTGCTCTTCATGTGCTCCCTATTTTGGAGACACAGGGATTTTCCAAGGGTTGCTTTGATTGACTCAGCCTTGGGGACGGGAAGTGGCAAAAAGAGCATCATTTCCACCCACTGGAAAAACACGATGGGAGGGGTGTGCACGAGCTTCATCTCGGCTCTGATCCTGACTTGCCTCGATTCATTTTCTCCGCCTGAGGAGCAGCAGGATAACCCAGTGGCTGCTGTACAGTGTAACACCGGCTCAGGGCCTAGTTCTGGATCTGTTGGGACCACTGGGTAAGTGCCTGTTCACAGGACAATGTTCCTCCAGCCTGGAGAGCTTCATGGCTTGTCCTGGCTCCAGCTTTCTAAAGGTCTGAGGCTGCTGCTCTGGAAATGTTGGCCCATGAGTAAAAGCAAGGAGCTTTCCTCTGGAGCAGGGGACAAGAGAAGCAGCAGCTTCTAGGTAGAAAGGACATGGAGACATAAATAGGGTCTCTGACAGCCTCTGATTGAAGCAGCTGCTTGCAGGGTATCATCCATGGAAAAGCTGCATTTTTCATCCACCTGACAACAGCAGCTGTGACCTTCAAGCTGCTTCTGGATCCAGCAGTCATGTTTGGGAGGAAGGATCAGGTTTTTTCATGCTAAACCACTTTAGAGCCCTGTTCAGAAAAACCCCAAAGCAAGAACTGAAAATTAAGCCCAACTTTATGTGCTTTGCTGAGTGGGGCTGGAATATCCCCCCTCACTTACAGCCTTCGATGAACCAAGACCTCATTTTCTCACCCAACTATGGTGGAAGGTAGTGTGGAAGACAGCTTGGGCCACTTTTGCTGTCAATGTGCTGAAGCAGCTCTGGAGAAGAATTTAACCCTTTGTGTTTTACCAGTGAGGTGAGACATGCCATGAGAGCCCACAAAGGTTGGTCTGATTCCTGGGAATTAGATACCAGTGTCTCTTCAGGGTCAGCAGCGCCTTTGTTTGCCGTTCCTGATGTTAATATTTGGTCCTGTGGGACCTCTTGGGTTCCTGTTCTTTCCAGTTAATCACAGCCTTTGTGCAGTCTCCCCTTTGCTGGGGGGAAAGGCTAATGCAGCACTCACTGTGCTACAGCTGCTGGCTGGGAGTTGCCAATAGGTCATAAATAAATCTACCACCTCACAGGAAAGACAATGAGATTATACATCCTCCTACTACTGCCAATTACAGTAAGAGCAACAATTATAAGGTAGCACTCCTACAGCTACCCCGGGGAGAAAATGAAAGGAAAATGTTCCATTAGCCTAATGAAGAGAGAGTGGTAGAGCTGCAGTCAAATTTTCTCACTATTAGCCCTGACTGTGTGCCACTAACACACGGGGGGAGCAGGAGTCATAGGGTAACAATTAAAGTTGCTGGCAATTAACCCCTACGATGTGCATGCCTCTAATCTGATGAGAAAATTAAAAAGAGGCACGGTTACATTTTCTCACCATTAGTCCCCAGAACGTACACTGTGGCATTTGCAGGTGACAGTGAAGGTTTGTCACCACTGAGGCCTGGCGAGGGCCAC
Source organism: Atrichornis clamosus (assembly GCA_013400975.1). Taxonomy (NCBI): domain Eukaryota; kingdom Metazoa; phylum Chordata; class Aves; order Passeriformes; family Menuridae; genus Atrichornis; species Atrichornis clamosus. The sequence goes on along the minus strand of WBMZ01013108.1, from coordinate 148,448 downwards.
GCGCGTTGCAGATTTGGTGTTAAATGCTCTTGGGAGAGCTGGGGTAAGGAGAAGCCATGTGGAGATGGCTTAAACCCCCTCTGTTTAACCCAGAGGAAAGAGTGACTGCTGCATTTCCTCACCAGCCTGAGGAAAGGATGGATTCACCGTGGGGAATTCTCTGGTGTCCAGCCCCTGCGATATCCCCGGAGGCGAAGAAAGAAGAGAGATCAACTGTGGGAGTAGCAATTGGAAATATAGGAAATATCTTGCTGGACTGATGTTGGCAAAAAGACAACCTGAGCCCTGGCTGACAACACCCACTGGCTGCACCAAGAGCTGCTCCATTTCTCGTGGGGTGATTTGGTCAGTGCACTCCAGTATTTACCAAGGTTTCCTGAAATATTGCTGTTTCCAAGACTTCTTAAGGCAAGGGAAAGGCTCTGGTATCTTGAAAACCTGCCCACAGCAAGCGTTAGGTATTCTGATGTTTAATGGTGACTCCTCAGGTGTGTTGCAAACCCACAGAGCAATTTTCACATCAAAAATTCTGGAGTAAAATTCCAAACCTACGCTAACGTGGACCCAGGCCCGCTCTTCACATTTCTCCTTTCTGCTGTTGCCTCTGTGTCAAGTTAATATTAGCTTGAGGATCACAGTCGGGAGCCAGATTGGCATCTGGCTGGGGGATTTGGCCTGGGATGGGAATTGGCTTTATTTCCACACCCCATAAAATGTGAGAAGGGAAAAATCTGTTCTCAGACCTCACACAGACGCGCGGTGTTGGAGGAGCTCAATGCCACTTAGGCTGTAACATAATTATCCTCAAAAAGCCCCTCTGTAGAGGAAGGATATCAGGACCTTCTTGGGATCACTTACAGATCCCTTCCATCAGGGAAACAACAACCACCTCTTTACCAAGGAGCTCCTGGCCAGGCATCTTTGGTCTGGAAACCACATCCTGGAGCAAAAGCAGGAGCAGGAATTATCCCACTACGTTGACAGACCTTTGGGGTCTTCCGCCTGCAGCTGCCCCTGTTCAGTCTGTGCAGGACTATGTGCACTAAAGGCCTTGCCCCATATCCCAGGAAGGTCTGTGGCTTTCCCAGCACAGGCTTTTGAGCTGGGAAGGTCAGCTGGACCATCCTGTCTCTGCCACGGAAGGGGTTGTAAAGGCAGGAAAAGGAGCCCCGTGTGCTTGAGCTGGACACGGCTCACAAGCACAGCCCAGTCCCTGGATCCCTGGAGTCTCCCTGTGGGACCCTGGGCACAGGCTGGGGCCCTTTGCCCCTTTTCTGCCATCCAGGCAGTGAGATCTGCAGCTCCAGCCTCTTCCTCTCCAGGGCTGAGATAACCACCCTGAGATGGCTCCAGCCTTGCCATTTTGGGGAGCAGCCATGGATTAAGCTGTGCTAATTCCCTTGTACAGCTTTAGATCATCCTCCCTCAAGCTGCACTGAACCACACTTTTTCTAACTTGCTGCTCAGCAGAAGGGCAAAAAAAAAAGCAGTTTTTGCAGCATTGTCATCTCTCTCTGCCGTGCCTACAAACACAAAAAGAGTCTCCATCCCTCTCTTTCCCTTTCCTTCCCACTGTCAGCTCTCTGCCTTCCGAGATGTCCATCACTGCTGCAGATTCACTTTATTTTTGGTAACTCATTTCTGAGTCTAAAAGAGAACTTGGCATCCATTTATTGGTGTGACATTGGGAATGAGAAGCAGGGTGGGAGTCTCAAAGCCAGCAGAGAGGTTTAGAAGCACAAAAGAATGATGGATAAATGCTAATTACCTGCTCAGAGAGGGTGTCCCAGCACAACCCCTGGATGACTTTTTGCCAGAATGAAGCTGGGGCAGCAGGGAAGAAGAGGAAGGTGATGGCTGTGAGACTATGCTGGACTCTCCAGAGAATCCTTTCCTGACTTTCCATGAGTTAGGGGTGGTGAGGCTTAAAACTTCACTGCTCTGAGTGATTTGTGTAGTAATTTCAGAGCTGACACGCACTACATGGCAAATCTGAGTTCCACTTTTAGCCCTGTTAAGAGATAAGGAACAGTGATTATTATAATTACGATGTGGTTACTTTATTGGTTAAATTAACATTTCGTTGTTGGGGTTGCTGTGCAATATACAATATTATTTTACCTACTGTGCCTTCAAAGTCATCTTGTCACAGCAACAGCGTGGCAGCATGGAAAAAGCCTTTTAACAAGTAGGTAAATACATGCCTTTGGGGGAGTCAGAGCGATAATTATGTCAGCTTCAATACATTTGACAGTGAAAAAAAACCCAGCTAAAAATAAGTTGAAACAAAAATGAGAGAAAATATTGAATGCTTGAAATAAAGCCACTGGAATTAAAGAGGTGCAAAGCATTCAGTACAGTGGCCTTACTCTTTGGATCAGGTGTCAGTAGTCCAACTATGCAGAGTGCTGGGTTGCTTTAGGTTTACAAGGGTGTGTAAAGGGATCCTACAGAGCCCTCCTCTGGGGATGAAGGCAGATTTATTGCTAATCCCACCTAGAATCAGTTGAGCAGTTATAGAACCATGGAATGGTTTAGGTTGGAAGGGACCTTAAATACCATCCAGTCCCACCTCTCTGCCATGGGCAGGGACACCTCCCACTATCCCAGGTTGCTCCAAGCCCCATCCAACCTGGCTTTGGACACTTCCAGGGATGGGGCAGCCACAGCTTCTCTGGGCAACCTGTGCAGGACCTCACCATCCTCACAGGGAAGAATTTCTTCTGCATATCTGACCTAAATGTCAGATATGTTTTAACCCATTTCTCCTTATCCTATCACTACAGTTCCTGTAAGAGTCCCTCTCCAGTGAGATCACTTTGTTCCATATGTGATTGTGAAGAAAAGGAGACCAGGGCACGCCTTTCCTTCCCATCCTTTCTTAGTGCATGATGATGCTCCAAGTCTTCCTGCAGAATCCAATGTAGCTGGGCAGTGACAAGAGCACCTGTAGATTTTTGCTTGAGCAGGTGATTCAGATGGTGGTTTTGTGGAATTTGATGGCAGCGTTGTGCCAGACACAAAGCAGAGATGGTCCTTGCTTTGGGGCTGCACCATCTCCCAGACACAGGAGGGGAGGAGGGAACACGGGAGGGAAATGACAGAAAGGGTGTTTCATGGAAATTCTGGCCCTTCAGAAGGAAAACAAAGCAACACCTCCTTGTAGGCGCATGCGTCTTGCATCAGGAGCTTTGCTGGCTGGAGTGGTCTCATGGCAACTCAATCTGGAGCAGCTTTGGAGATCAAATGGACCTTGGTCATCGCCCAAGGGCTGGCTGAGTGTGGCATCAGCCCCCAGCATGGGTTGGGGCTGTTATGGCTCTTTCTTAGCCTCTGCTTCCTGGGCAGAGCCAGAGTGAAGGCCCAGTGCTTGCTGCAGGACTCACCTTGCTGCGTTGTCTTGGGATTTCCTCTCCTGCTGCTTCTGGAGTGTGGGGCAGGAGCGATGCCACGGACCATGGAGTGCTCCAGTTTGGGATCTACAGTCAAAAGATCACCCCCTAGAATGCTCTTGCCTTTCTAGAGAGAGGTGGCCAAGAGCAGCCAGCACACAAATCCTAACCCTGGGGCCAGCACTCTCCTGAGCCCAGGATCAAGGACTGGCTGATGCTCTCTCTCGTCTTGTCTTTCACTCCGCCCCCAGATGTCAAGGGGAAGAGAAGGAAACCACAGAAAAACTGAAACATTCCTTCTGTGGACAAGCCCTCGCTCAGCTCTTGTCTGTGGGCCAGCAGGCACGAGCAGCAGGAGAGAGTACAGGGATTTGGGGCTTAGCTTTCCCAAATAATTGACAAGGACAGAGCTGGATTTGAGGTCGTTCCTCCGAAAAGCATCAACGCCAGCCCTGCTCTCTGCTGTGTGCCCGTCACACAAGAGCCAGGGAGGAGGGTGGCAAAGGGGATTGTCCCTCTGTAGCAGCTATCCCAAGATTTTTAGGACGGAGTTCTGGAGAGGGTGCAGCCCACTTGGACATCTGAGGTCTCCCCAGATGCAGGAGCCTCCACGGGACGCGCTGCCTCAGAGTCAGCACTGCCACGAGAGAGAGGAACTGGATCACTGTGGTTATTCTTCCAATTCAGACCATTCACTTGGGTCCTAACTGGGCACGTTTCCCTGTTATCTACTCCAACATTTTATCCTACAGGTGCATTAGTGCTTTATTATCTGTAAGATAAAGTTTGGGGCATAAGCCAGGAGAAGGATTTCTCGTGATGTTCTTATGACTTCCCACTCGTGTCCACTCCCCCAGCACAGATTCCTCTCCCTTTCCTTCTCCACTGCTTATAAAAAGTCTAAAAGTTCAGTGGCAATTGCAGGTGTGAACATGGATTTATTATTATTCTTTTTACAAACTAAAGAGTATCCCGTGAAAATGGGTTACACAACCACACACCATTAAACAGCACTCACACACAGGTTTCCATCTGTGTAAAGCTTTGTTGGGCTTTTTGAATGAATTGTTTGCTGTGTGTCCTAGTCTCCATGAAGGAAAGCAGCAGGACTATTGCATAAAGCACATGGCAAGTCAGCCATATGTATAAAATGACATTATTTTTTAAGAGAACTTAATTAGGAATCAGAAAAAAAGCCTCATAATTTGCTTTTTCCTTAAAAGCACCCCTTGGGGATGAAAGCTTTCTCCTGAGGGTAATCTTCAAAATCTGAGTTTCCTTTCATGAGGCTGGGAATGGGAAATATGATTTTATTGGGTTTTTTTCCCCACAATAAAATGCTTGTTTCCACTACTCTTTTCTCCAAACGGAGCAGCCCATCCTGAGTGGCCGAAGATGAGACTAATCTACCTCCAACACTCCAATAAATAAAATGTAAATGTTTGTCATAATAATGCCTCCATTGTCAGCACCATCCCGGGATTTTCCAACCTCTGACTCCCGGCAGTGACCGGCTCAGTAGCAACAGCCGAGTGCTGAAAGAATTTTTCAACAGCAATTTGCTTGTTCCAATTTGCTTTTCAGGGCTGCTGCTCGGGATTGCTGGCCGGGCTGTAAAAGGATCTCGTCCCATTAATTGGGCCCAGTTTCCCCTCTTGTTCTTGCCATATTCGGTTTCTGCAGGAATTCCAGTGAGTAAGTCGATTGAATTGGAAGTGCCACCAGGAGCTCGCCTGCGGAGCTACGGTTTCATGTAGGAAAGCGGCTCCCGGCGGCCGCAGAAACAGATACGGGCACCTGTTGAGGAGGTGAAGAAATGTCTGGAGATGACTTATTCCCGTGGCAATAGCCCCCAGTTCAGACAATAAAACTCCCTTCTTCTGGCACCGGTTGCCCTCCAGCCAGATCCCTGGAGAAGCACAAGGGAGGCTGAGGAGCAGGATCGATGCATTGGAGCAAGGATTTGGGAGCGCAGTGACTTGAAAAGTGATTTTCTAGGAATGGATTGGTGTCACTTCATGCTGCTTGTTCTCTCTGTGGCTCGAAGCCAAACGTGTCTATTTTAGCCATGCAAAGTGTTATTTTTCTAATTGTTTAGTCTGCAATCCCAGCTCACCCTCTGGTATCAGTGAGGACAACCAGTCTGACAGGGAGTCCACTGGCATTCAGTTAAGCTCAGGGATAAGTATGGACACACTTTTTATGCCTAAGTAAAAAAATGGAAACAAAAATCAGTTCATGATTGCTATTGCATTTTTAGTGAGATCTAGGAGTGAAAGGTGCATAATTTTGCACTCCTGAATCTTGAAAGTGTGAAAATTCTTCTGAAAACCGGAAGAAACCCTGGAGAAGTCCTGCCAGTGACAAAGTGATTCCATAGCAATTGGTGAATATAATCCTGAGTCCAGTTCAAAGCTTTGTTCAGAACTCACAGGAGTTCTCCCAGAGTGAGGTACCTCTGCTCACCTGGGCCATCCCAGGGAGCTGCCGTGGCCTGGGCTGAGGATGGATCTGCTCCAGGCTTGGAGGGGACAGGAGCTGCTGTGGCACAAAAATGAGAATGAACCTAAATGTTTGCAAAGGCCAAGCTGTGATAATAAAGTAATTCCCAACCCTTTTCCATCCCAAAAACTAAGCTACCCCTAGCCAGACTCTTGAGGAAATGTCTGCCTGGATGAGCAATACCCGACAGAATAAAATAACGAGAGTGGGGACCAGGATGGCTGAATTCAGGGAGCTGAGCAAGGATGTTTGCAGTGCTCACACCACAGAAGGGTGCAGCAAACCAGTTACTCCAGTGAATCACAGAATCAGAGGATGTTTTGGCTTGGAAGTGACATTAAAGCTCATCTTGTTCCACACCCTGCCATGGGCAGGGACACCTCCCCCTATCCCAGATTGCTCCAAGCCCCATCCAACCTGGCCTTAAACATTCCAGGGATGGGGCAGCCACAGCTTCTCTGGAAAACCTGTGTCTCACCACCCGCAAAGGGAAGAATTTCTTCCCATCTAACCCTGCCCTCTGTCAGTTTGGAGCCATTCCCTCTTGTTCTGTCCCTCCAGGCCCTTTGTGAAAAGTCCTCCCCCACAAAAATCCAGTGCCCCAGTGACCTGCAGGCAGCCCAGAGACCCCAGAAATAAACGCCAGTTCCGAAGCCACCCCTTCCTGCCGGGCTGGTTTGAGGCTGGGGCGCTGGTTTGGTGCCACCACAGGGGGGCAGAAACGGCCTTTGGAGAACATCGGCCTTTCCCAGGAAAACTGCGGCGATGCTGAAGTAAGGAAAGTTCTTCCTTTATTGTTATATCCCTGCCCTTTATTGAAATTGGGAGGTTGACCTACTGCACACTGCGTTTAAAACAGAACTCTGTGCGGTGGTTCGGGGTACTTGTCCTCTAGAAATACTGCTGAGGGCTGAAAAATAAAAATTATCCCCATTTTAGAGATGTTGGAGATCCTTCTGGTTTTGAACAAACCCTTATTAGTTAAGCAATTAAGCATCAGATTACTGATTAGTAAATAATTTTTACCGTCATCAGCATAGATTATCATCCTATATTATGTATTTGATGAAAATTTGTCATTGCTCAGTTTGGGAAAAACAGCCAACAAAAAAACTGATACAGATGCAATTCAGCCGTTTTGCCCTGAGATATTTCCCATCTTATTTATGTACTTAGAGATGTATATATTGTATATACATGAGCACAGACTCACAGCCACCAAAAACCAACAACACCTGCTCCCCATTTTTCTTTTTGCTCAAAACATGAGTGATGCTGTCGAGGCATTTTCTGTGTCTCGTATAAATACAACCCAGTTTTCTAAATAGTTTAATGTAGTCGTTAGCTAAATCGAGTCATCAATTATCTATCACTGATGAGGCACTACAGAGATATCATGGGGTTTGGGGGTCTTTGCTCTGACAGCTTGCAGACCCCATGTATTTATTATGCAGACAACAATTCAGGTTTACTTTCAAATATACATTTCTCTCCTTCACTGGCTCATTGTGGAGTTCATACAGTCAATAAAGCAAATACAGAAAATATTTTTAAACCCTCCCATTTTATTTTTCCTGACTTGTAAGTGCGTAAGCTTGCACTGGAAAGCACATGTAACATTATATTTACTAGAAAGACCCTAAATCCTTACAGACTATCACGTTACTCCAGATTCTGGCATTTCTTAAAAGGGATTTCTTTCGTAAAGCCACTACACTGTAATGGCTCTTGAGAAGCTGTTACTGTCTCGAGTGCAAATCCTTCTTAGTTTGTGTATTATTGACCTGATCAAGTGTGATGGGGGCCTTCGATGAGCCTTCGGGGGGATTTTGCGGCTGTCGCGGGCAAGGAATCCCACAAGGAAATGCTCCGGAAATTTTCATTGGAAATTAAAATTTCCCTGCCGGTGGCAAGGGGGGGTTGGAACGAGATGATCTTTAAGGTCTCCTCCAACCCAAACTATTCCAGGATTCTGTGATTCTATAAAGTGGGGGTAAATGAAGAGGGGATGCAGCTGGGGTGGGGGGACCCCAACGCAGGCTCCAGCCCCTTCATGTGGAAGTGCTCACCCTGCTGCGCAGCTTTTTAAAAATTCCAATAATTTAACATAAGGGTGCCAAAAAAATGACGTATGTGAAGGATGGTTTACAGTTTGTCTATGGAATGCTGAAATGCCCAAATACAGCCCTGATTCTGCAAGAACTTACGTGCACGGTTGTGCTTGAGGAGGTTGATTTTAACAGATTCTATGGACAAGGAATTTGTTTAAACAACTGCCTGGTATCTCAGGATGGGTGAAGTCCTAAAAGTGGAATAAAATAATTTTCCTCCCCTCTCTCAGCCCTATTTACATACAAACAACTCCCCTGAAACCAGCGAGTTTAGGGTGGAAATCCTGGCAGGCACTTTCACCACAAAAAGAATCCCGCAAATGATATTGTTCTGCCTTTCCCCTTGCTGTAAGAAAATGCAGCTTTATGCCCAATCCTGTAATCAGCTTCTCACGGGCTGACCCAGCTAAGCCCTGGATCAGGACCGTGCTCCCGTGGTGCCGGCTGGGTCTCTGCAGCATTTTTGGGGTTTGTGTTTCCACAAAATGATGTCATAATTCAGCAAAAGGAAAACATATCGACGACTGAACAAGCGAAGGAAAAAAACACTTTATTTCAGATGTCAGGCGGCCACAGAGCAGTTGCATGAAATTTTTTATTTTAGGGAATGGCTTCTGTCATCTGTAATGGTGTATTTTCCTTCATGAATGGGTTTGGGCACAAAGATTTACACCGCACCTGCTGGAGGTATAAATATATATCCAGCCGTATAAACCTGTCCCAAACAATCCCAAAGAGACCCGGGTGTGGCAGCAGGTGAGACCTAAGTTTCAAAGGTCAAATTAAAAAAAGAGGTGTTAATAAACAGCCCTCCAGTTTAAAAGGAGGTTGGGTATTTTTTTTTAAGGATTGCATCTTAAATTCCAACAAATTAGATTTAGGAGCTACTGAAAGTGAAATTGATCCATCCCTCAGCAAAACTTTGGAATGTTTTCTTATTCTAACATCATTTGGGTAGTTAGCTCTATTACCAGATTTTAAAATAGATACATTTATTATATATATAATATTTATTGATATGTTACATGTTTTATATATGAATAAAGATATATATATATACTCGCTGGAGAAGTACAAAAGGGATTTTTTAGCAAAAAGCAAGAAGTGATATTGAACAGCTCAAAACTGGAAAATATCCTCCCTTATCTGCCTTTCCAAAAGCAAAGATCTTCGCCACGCGCTGATCTGAACTGAAATAAAGAGGCAGCTCTGGAGGAGCGAGGGAAAACCTGGCTGGAAGCAGGGTCAGAGCAAAAATCCCAGGGGGTGGGAATATCCTGGGCTGGAAGCCGCCTCGTTCCATCAGCACCAAGCCCCACTTGGTATTCAATTGACTTTCTAACTTGGGAGACAGGACTTTCCATCTTCAAATACTGAAAATAGATTGCATTCTTGGCCCTCTGCTTTGAACGGCTGGGGAGAATAAACGCACACCCCGGCCGTGTTCTGGTGATCTCCCTAATCTCGGTTGCACTTTGTCAGGACGAGGTAACTGGTAGTTAAGTGAAATACCTTAGATCAAAGGGGGATTAATCGCCAACTGAATCCTTGCTGAATAAACCTGTCATTCAAGAAAATTATTTCCACTGAACTTAGCAGAGGATTGAAGGTATTTGCATAACAGGGACCCAACGTACTTCAGCCAGGTTAAAAGGTTCGGAATTCAGGCAGTGTTTAGCTTTTTGGCTCCTTTTCCTTTCAGCGGCCCTGTACAATGGTTTTTAATCTGATAATACAGCTAACTATCTAAATGATGTCAGAACAGGAAAGTATTGCAAAGTTTGGCTGAGGGATGGATCAATTTCACTTTCAGTAACTCCTAAATCTGATTTGTTGGNTCAATAACCCCTAAATCTTATTTGTTTGAATATTTGATTTAATAATTAAAAAAAAAAAAAAAAAAAAAAAGTCCCTTTAAACTGGAGGGCTGTTTATTAACGTCCTTTTTTTATTTGACCTTTGTCTTAGGAACACCAGGTCTTGCCTGCTGCCCTTCCCGGGGTTCTTTGGGATAATTTTGGACAGGGTTAGGGCAGCAGTGATGCCCACAGATCCGTGTGCCAACAAATGGGGTGGATCTGGGCAAACACACACACAACAAACAGATTTTACAGGCTTTTTTCCTTTTTTTTTTTTTTTTTTTTCCGTTTTAAGCCCATCTTTCAGAGGTCACGCTGAATTCAAACGTGAGAGGGAGATAATTAAATAACAAGACCCAATAGGATCCCATAATTTTCTAGCATCAGCCCTTGGAAGGGATTTAAGTGCCACAGCTTTGCTCAGGGTTTGTTGTGTGGTTGTGGCAATAATTTTGAACCGCACGAATTATCCCTGTTTTATGGCAGTCGCTTTTGGCTGTGACTTTTCATGAAGAACTCATTCCTCCAAGAGTGAAGAGGGGCTCTTCCAGAGCTGGAAGGCAATGGCTTTTTATTCTGTGCTATAAAAATGGGGAAAAACTGTAAAAAATTATATGTTTCTGGAGAATGCTTTGTGCCATCTCCCTCCCCAGCCTTCCTGGGGTTCATTTGCAAGCACGCCCACCTCTCCCACCTTTCGGGCATGTGGAATGATGTCAAGCTACATGGAGGACGTCAGGTTTCATAATCAGATTTTGACAATAAATGGAATTTAGGCACTTGTGCATCCAGCCCGAGCCCGACACCATTCATTCTTTCGGTGGGCGCAGTTCATATTCATCACAAACTCAAAGCATCTTTCAAGTTAAAAAAAATCACAAAGAATGGTTATCAAAGAAAATGAATAAAATCCATATTGAGATAATTTTTTAGAAAATGATTGAAGTTTTAACCCAAGAAAGGACTCTTAGAGTTTCTTATAGCTTAGAATAAGAACGTGTCAATCACGATTAAGCTTCTGGAATTGGAATCCCTTTGAAATGCAGCTGTTTCTTCTTTAATTGTGGCAGCGGACTCAAAAGAAAAGAAAGGTCCAGCCTTAAAGATGAGTAAGGAATACAAAATAGCTCAGGATTAGTTGTGGAGTTCAAAGGTCGCTAATTACACTAAGGAGTTCCCAGACACAGGGAAAACATTAAACAGGTCACCTACCAAACGGGAAACAGACTTTGACTTCAAAAAAATAAAGAAAAGCAGAAAGAAAGGTCCTGAAGAGATAGGTTTCTAGAGAAAATCAAAAGCAACCAGCTGATCTCATTGGGAAGAAAATGGGTTGGGTTTAGTTCTTTGCTGTTACGTGTCACTACGTATAGCATCAGGCTTTCCAAAAATTATCTAGAGCTCAACCAGGCTTCTTGGAGGCCTCGTGAAAGCAACAAGGAAAAAGGGGGCAGGCCTGAGCCTTAAAATATCTGATTTTCTGTTGCCTTATGGGCCATGAGTCCTTGGAAAAAAGCATCCATGGAGGTTGGGACCTCCCTGTAGTGTTTGGCTTGATTTGCTGAGGGTGTGGCATTTTGGGGAACAGGTGCATCTTTAATGGGAAGCCTTTTGGGAGAGCCCTCCGGCCCCTTTGCAGGCACTGGAGTGAGGTTTGGGGAGCAATGGGCCACCCCACTCCCCTGGGAGAAGCACAGCTCCTCCCTGGCCCCCTTTCCTCTGAAAGCTTCCTGGGAATGCTCTGCTGGTTGTCCTGTCTCCTGGAGGGCTGCAGTAGCAATGACCCTGTGGTGCTTTGGATCTGAGTGTGGGTGGAGAGAGCCAGTGGTTTAATGCCAGCCTCTCACAAGAGGGAGAATTCCCATTTTTAGCGGTCCAAAGCCTTTTTCTCTCAGATCCTGCTCCCCTGCATGAATTACCACCTTATTCCCACAAAAATCAGCAGGTTGGTGCACCTTGGGGCACCATGAGATTTGTGGAAGTAAGGAACAAAAATTTTAGAGGGTCAATGAGTGGCACTTAGCCCCGTGCTGAGGGTCCCACTTATGCTCCAGGATGTCCAAGGCAGCCAGAGTGAGAGTTAAAACTCTGTTCCTTGAACCTGAACTGGTGCATTGGGTTTCTCCACTGTAAATGTTGGTAGGACCTTGTGTTTTGTCTGTCCCCTAAGGATGAGAGAATGAGGTGGTGATGAAGGAGGCAGCAAAAGTAGTGAGGGACAAACAGGGACTCACAAACTCTTATGGCTGAAATCTCAGCTTGTACAAACAGGACAAAAGTGTGGCCAATTTCTGGGACAGTGAGAATAAATAGAGGACAACTGGCATGGAATGTTTAATGTCTTCTTGTTCCAATGTTTACTGTTAGCAAATGGCCACAAGAGTTAACGCCGGTAAAAACAGCAAAAAAATGCAGAGGTGGGAAGGGATGAATTATGGAAAAAAAAGTGACCACTTCCAAATTATCTGAAGGAATGGGATTTACCCTAAGTACCTGAGGAGCTGGCTTATACCATCTTGGAGCTGTCACCAAATACCTTGGGACACTGGTGGGAGGAAAGGGCTTCCAGGAAACTAGAAAAGCACTGAATTACTGAGCAGTGATCAGCGAGAGACTTGACAGCACGGAGCTGTGTTAGTGGACTAAAGGACTAACTCCCTTCCGTGGTGAGGGGGACACTAAGTGCAGCTTCTCAGCCTCTGGGAACTTCAGTGCAAAACTCCCCGTTTCCTTCCAGCAAAACAGTTGGGCTCTAAAACATGTTTGAGGAGGGCTTCCCAACACCACTGCATTTGGAAATCTCAGCCATTTTTTTACTGTGTTTAGTGGCTTATACATGGATTTTGCATTGTTTTAGTTTCTCAGAGGTCTGTTATATCAATTCTTATTGCCAGCTAAATGTTCAGTCTCATCTAAAAAGCTTTGTGTGTAAATGTGTATTTGCTTTAAGTTCATTTTAATTGCTGTTTCTTACATTACTCCCAAATTTTAATGAAATGAAAAAAATTAATTTCACTAACAGAATTCCATATTAACTCCTTAATATTTATACTCATTATTTTGTTAGAGAAAATGTCAGGTTTGCAACCCAATATTTATTTAAGTCCTTACACTTATTGTTTTCAATTGTTTGCATCTTGGTTTTCTTCTGGCCCTCTGAAATACAACACAAAGTCAAGAGAACTCTTTGGCCACTTCTTTTTTAAAATCTTTGCACAAAGTTACCTGCACAAAGATCTAATTCAGTCTATCCTTATGACAATATGATAAATACAAGCACTTCAAGCAGCAAACACTCTTGTACAAGAAACAGCACTCTGTACCAAAAGAAATTTTTTATTTTTCCCTTTAACACATTTTTAAAGAAACTGTTGTATTAAAGACTTGTTGATTTTATTAAATAGCTAAAGGACTGATTTCCTTTAGAACCCACCAGAACCTCTGTTAGATGCCCTGGGAGGAATTGTGCTGGAGTTACAACCCAGAGGTTTATGGAGCAAACCCTGATAACAAATCAAAACAGGTGACGCTTAGATGAAGTTGTGAAAAACTGCTCAGGGCTGGAAGAGCAACATCCCTGCCCCTCCCTGCCTCCAAACCTGCCCTACTGGGTGTGTGCAAAGCAACCCAAAGCCACAGCCCTCCACTGCTGGGCACTACAACTTCCCCGACCCCGAGAGAGTCAGAGACACGCAAGAGAGAAACACAAAGGAGCAGGATTCAGAGCAACTCCCTTCTGTTAAGTGCAAAGGGTCTCCTCTCCTAACACACTATGAATTTGGGCAGTGCCATTGCTTCCCAGCATTTACTGGGGAGTATTCTTAGAGCAAGAAAAGCCATTCCTGCACTGTGCTGCTGTGCAGAGTAGACAGCCCCCACCTTTCTCACGGGGAGGTGGAAGCCAAACACCCACGGCCTGGTGTCCAGGACAGGATCTAAACCCTTCCAGCAGAGAGAGCTCCTCTTCCCACTCACACTGTGGTGTCCAGGCATGTGGACAGCTCCGGGTAGGGGCTGGATGCTGTGCAAAATCACTAATTCACCTCTCTCCTGCTGAACAAAACAGACACATCACCTGTGTGAAACAGATACAGCACAGCTCTGTTTGCTGAGTTTCACAGCAGCTTCAGCTGGACAGAGTTTCACAAGAACCAATCCACCCTCCACAACATTTAACCAAACAATTAGATTACTCTCTCAATCTAAGTATTTTTCAAATTATAGTGTAAAACTGTCCTTCTTGCATAATCCCTAAACTGATTTACCACACGGGGCACAGTGAAACACGAGGCAGGGCAGGAGCAGCTCTGTTGGTACTCAGCACCCTCTGCTTTTGTGCTGCTCTCCAGGTCCTGGCAGCTTTGCACCAGCCTCTCAGAATCTGCACATTTCCTGGTAGCTCTCTTTAAGCCCACTTCCTGTGTTCCTGCAGATCTCAAAATCAGAGGTTTGCCACTATAAACTGAGTGTTTTTCTGCCTATTTTTCCAGGAAAAACAGCTCAGTGATGTTTTTTGGAGCCTCCAGCAAACTTAGCTGATTTTGCCTCCTCAGAGTCAGTCTTGTGAGCTGAAAAACCTGGTTCACACCTCTGCTTTCAGAGTAAGCAGTTCACAGGCAGGTGTGAGAGGGAACTCACCACTTCTGCTGACAGAGACAGTAGAGATTCCTTAACAAAAATTGTCTCCACTGCTCATGCCATACTCCCCCTCCTGAAAGTTCTTGTACATTATTGACTCGTGTGTATTCTAGATTCACATCTCGTGAAAATAACGGAACTCCAGCTTTTAACTCTTCTCTGAATCTGGGGTCTGATCAGATTCTTGGGACTTCAGGACAGCACTAAGATGCTGAAACCCTTCACATCCTGCAGTGGGAAACCAGTGAAGTACTGGGAGTCCTTCCAGAGGACATGCTCAGTGTCTGTATCTGTAACAGCAGGTACTTACTCTGTACCAGTTAAAGCAAAAGCAGCCACAGCAAGTACATTTCAAATTGTCTTCTCCAGGCTGTCATCCAGGACTAAACAGTTTCAAATCAACTCATGTTTTTAAGAGAAGTGACCTGTTGTTTTTCCTCAACAGAAATTTTTAAGGACACATACAAAGCCCAAGTGCTGAAGAATATTTATTTTTACTGTATCATGACATAAATCTCATTAACACTGTGCATTGTTTAAATATAAAAATTATTCACAAGCAAATTAGTCAAGTAAGGGTTTGTACACCATAGGTGCTGGTGCTTTGGAATTCCAGATGTAGTAATCAGAAGAAATCAGTTCCCGGGCTAAAGGAAAAAAAACAGGCAAGAAAAATAAGCATTACAGGGTGCCTTACAATCAGACATTCCTTCATCCAAGTTAAGTGACTACTAATCCATCCTTACCAGTTTACAGAAAAGGTATAATGGCCTCTTTAAACTGTAAGACTCTTATTATTATTTGAAAATCGTTTCTGATAATGAGACATTTAAAGTCTCAGCTTCAATTACCTTTACTAATGTAACAGTCATGAGCTTAAAATTCAAACAGAGGTTAAGTCAAAAGCAGGTGGATGGCTTGGATTTTGTTCAATGAATATAAATTGCATACTCGATATAAAACACACAGGATGAAAATGCTGCTTTTTCTGTGTTACAATGTAGGGCTGAATGTGGCCTGCCACAAAATTAACAGTGTAGACTATGCTTTTCAAAAGGCATTTACAGACTTCTGCTACCCTGACTGGCAGAAGTTGCAACAGACAGATTGCTACAAATGAAAACGCTTCCATCAGGCAGAACTGCTCAGGTTTAATGAGTGCCTTCTGTGTGCCATTTTGTGTATTTTTGGTGCAGGCTGAGTTCTGTACCTGGGTACTGCCAACCCACCCAAGATTCTCTGACAAAGGTGTCCTAAAAAAGGGGCCAGACTATGGAGGATCATTCTCTGCCCCCTTTCCCCCGAAAAAGTTCTGCCATTATGCAGAGCATAGGAACCAGCACAGGGCAGAGGGGAGAGAGCCCCAGAGAGAGACTGACTTTGTAACTGAGTAGAAGAGCTCTCATCTCAAAAAGGGAGAGGCCAGTCCCTACTCCAGGGATACTCTGAGCATCACAAGAAGACCCAGAAGCAGAGAACAGAAGTCCAACTTTAACTACATCATTTTAGTCATTGACATCCAGTTCATAACTTCAGTTTGCAGCTTCTGTAAAATAAATGACGTTTTTAGCAACTCACATGCAGCAATTTTGGGTTTTCCTGGTACGAAGATCTGAACAGAATGCTGGTCTACGTAACATCCAGTAAGTGTAAAGTCTGGGATCCTAAAATACAGCTACAAAAAGAGAGGGGAAACATGATCAGATGCACACTGTCACCCTTGCTGTGCAAATCCTGGCAATCTGTGTCACATGCTCTGTATGTGCGAGCATACCCCAAAGGGACAGGACGTCAAATTCTCTAACCAGGAAAACAGAAATCCATGCTGAGAATAAGAGATTTTAAATCAACATATCTTCAATTTAAGACAATTAAAAAGTTACTACTAAGGCCTCTTTTTCCAGAGCCTGTGACTTACTTTTACATAGGCAGTGTTCCCAGTGCACACATAATCAGTCGGGTGCTCTTTGCCTGCGGTGCCGAAAGACACGGTTCCAGTCAGGGAAACTTCCAGAGATTTGGGGAACTTCTGTCCTAAAGCCAGAAACAGCATCTATGAGAAGTCATCCAGCTCTGCCCACGCTACAGAGAAGGGGCTGGGGGAGAAAGGACAGTCCCAGGGGTGAGGTGCTTACCAATGACCCAGATCAGGAGGCTCTTCTCCCGGGACAAATCCAGCTGGCCATAACTAACTTTGTACTCTAACTGAGCAAGGGGGCCCCTACATGTGACAGAGGAGAAATAAAACCATTGGAATTACTATCATTCAGCATTTGTTAATACCTATTTTGTTAAAGAAAGCAAGAAGATGCTGACAGACATTATTTATGTGCATACAGACAAATCACACCTATCTGAGCACACTGCTAATTTATGAGGAGAAATTACAGAGCAGGAGGAAATCACCGTGGTCTCAACCCAGTAATCACAAAGGAGCTGTTGGTATTTTAGTGCACTGATAGTGTTTTACTAACACTATGATCAGCATCAGCAACTTTGTATCATTTCATCTTCCAATGTTCATGATAATTACGAGGCAGCTCGGTCCTGGCAGCTGTCAGAGAGGCTTAAATGAAAACTATCGTTTTAATTTGAAATAACTATATTTTTGATAAGCTGATCTACAGCTAGGATTAGCAGTCTTAAGGAACAGGTAAACCTGGGTTGGAAGTGATCTAGAGGCTTAATCCACCTGGAGGATTGTGGCAGTGTTTCACGTGAAAAAACACCACAGGGAAACAGGATGAGCAACAGAAGTGTTTGGAATGTTACCAAATATTCTGGAACAATTCTGTATTCTGGAAATTAAAGGAATTCCAAGGGGGCATCCTGACACTGGCAAGGTTTGTGTCCATTGGTAGTACCTTGATGGAGCATAATCTGTTATATTGGCTCCTGGCAGGTTCATTTCGGGAAGATCACAGAGAAATGGAATTTATTTAGGCTTTCTTTATTCTTACCTGTTGAAGAAAGGTATACGAGCTTCACAGTACTCAAAAGAATTCTTTATGCTTTCATGAAGCTTTAAATTAACTGTTATTTTTATCTGTGATCCCTCTTCAATGAGTTGATAACATCCCAAAATTGGTGGAACAGGAACCTGGAAAAAACTATATTCATTCTCCAGATATATTAACACCATTCTCATAAGATCAGTTATATCCTGTTTTCATTGCTAAAGTACTTTTAAAAAAATCAAACACATATTAATTACTGACTGTGCCAAACTCTTCAGGCTGCTTGTGACACAGAGATTTGGGGTACATGCACTTGACATTTCAGTCTGGATATATTTCGTCCAATTCAGGCATTTAAGTGGTTCATTTAAAGAGCAGCGTTGCCAAGGAAAGGTACAAGTAACTCCTCAACATGACTCAGACAACTCAAGTCCTGAAGTGCCTTCCAAGCAGCTTGTTACATAAAAACCATTTTATATCATGTTTTACTACCTATATTGGACTCAAACTCACTCCAACACGTTCAACAGCACAGGTATTTTTATCCCTGTTTGAAGACTCGAAAAGAGCAAGGGTCAGGGGTGTTGTTACCTGGGAAGTGTAATAACACAAGTTGAAGGAATCTGAAGGAGGAATGAAAGGGAATTTGTAGGGTCCATTATACACAGAATCATCCAGAGGCTCGGCACTAGTGGACATCAGCATGGCAGGGTCCACGGAAGTCACACAGTGATGGACCACGATATCTTGGAGCGGAGGCCCGTTCGTCGGGAGGTTCAGGCTCAGGGTTACGTTTGGTGCAGATCCCTCTATGTCACACTGGGAAAAAGGAAGTCAAGATGTTACTCTAAAATACCTCCACATCAAGTCAGAATGAGATGCTCAAAAATAAAACACATTTTTAGCATTAAAAAAAAGAAAAATCACAATTTTCAGCAGGCTTTGATCATCAGTACCAACCATCAGTACTGGCATCAGTCTCACATGCCCAGCGACAGTCTAATTAATTAAGTTGCTTTTACAACATCCACTTAATGGAATCAAGCTTGCTATTAATGTGCCCTGTGGTCCCACGTCAGCTCTCTCACAGCAGCCACGGGCAGTGTGTCCCTTGTCTCATCCCTCTGTGTGCCAGCTCAGCAATGAACGATCACACCTGGGCTTCCTTCTCACCCATCCACTCTGCAAGATGACCATGAAATGTGTCCCTCTGAGAGCAGGAAGATGTTCACACACATAATCTCTACCAGCATGGCTGGTGGGAAATAAACCAGGCTTTGGAAGTGCAGCATTTAGGTTGGCCTCCTTTGGAGATGGGTATCCACCACATGCAAATAATTAAATTAGCACTTTATTAGCAGGTCTTTCTCCTCTTAAAACACTGGCAGTTACAAATACAGTGTGCCAAGATAATATTGTGTGCTTCCTGAGCATAATTCAGAAAAAAGAATTAATTATAGTACAAATTATAATTACAAATTTGAATATATTTCATAATTATTACAGACCTATTTAATCAAAAGTCCCCAATTTTTAAGGTTAAACAATGAGATATTTTAATATTAAACAATGCCTAGAGAAGCTGTGACTGCCCATCCCTGGAAGTGTTCAAGACCTGGTTGGATGGGGCTTGGTGCAACCTGGTCTAGTGGAAGGTGTCCCTGCCCACGGCAGGGGCTTGGAATGAGAAGATCTTTAAGGTCTCTTCCAACATAAACCATTCTGGGATTCTACAATGAAAACCCTTGTCACATACAAACCATCCAAAATAATTTTATAACCAGTTTTTTTAACCAGATTCTTTTTCAATTGTTCTTATGCCAGCCAAACAACCAACATTTGCGGGTTAAAAATGTTTGTTGCAGTAGAATAAAGTAGGATAGAAGATTAAACTTTCATTTGGTAGGAAAATTAATTAAAAATGCTCATGTAGAGACACTTGTAGAAGACATTTACAAATGCTGTTTCTACTCATTATTTAACACATTGCTTACTAGATAGCTGAAAATAAACTTGGTGTTAGCACTACCATTTCTTAGTCTTTATACGCAAAGATCATATGAAATTATTTCTTCCTATTTCCTTTAAAAGAAGAAAAAATTGGGAAAATATATGCTACTGCTGGAAATTTAAGTCACATAGTTACTGAAAAAAAAAAAGCATGAATCAGAGAGTCAGAGATTTATTTGGGTTGGAAGGGACCTTGAAGACCATCTGGTCAAACCCACCCCGCCAGGAGGAAAAAACCAGTAACAATCAAAATAGAAACCACTAGTGCATCAAACTAATATGCAATATTAGTTACACTTTGAAACATTACAGTATTAGAAACTTGCTGAGGCATTTCTCAACTTTACTGATGAGTAAAGAGTCATATTATTTTAATTGCTGAGTACTTTAAAAAACAACAAGCACATTTTAATTACTGACTGTGCCAAACTCTTCAGGCTGCTTGTGATGCAGAGATTTCAGGTACATTTCAGCCTGGATGTTTTTTGCTTAATTCAGCCATTTGAGTGGTTCATTTAAAGTAAGAGCAGCATGGCCAAGCGGTCAAAGGTACCAGTAGCTCCTGAAAGTGACTCAGACAACTCAACTGGGAAAATTTTCAACTCACCAGTCATGTCATTTTACATAAAATAAGCATTTATTTTGGACAAAAACTGCTTTGGTCAGACTTGCACACCAAATGTTCTCACCTTGCAGTTTACAGCTCCGTAAACCTGCCACGTGTCCACCACATCCCTCTGGTCATACTGCATACACTTGACCTTCTCAGTGATGCACACATTAACCTGAGGTTTGCCCCTGTAGCTGTTGGACCTCCAAGCCGGCTGATCCTTATCCGCAGGCATTTCCTGGATGTCCTCGAAGGAGCTGTTCAAGCTGCGGATGTTGGTGTTTAGCGGGGTGCCCAGGGGACAGGCCTGTACCAGCAAATATCGGAGCTGCCCTATTTTTGCGTTCATCTCAGCCTCGTTTTTCCGACTTGGAGAGACGTAGTCCATAATTCCTAAGAGAAGAGCCAGTCCCTGCGAGAGCCCGCTGACGGTGAGGAGGGGCGGCCGTGGCTCCAAGGGCTGCTCGACCAGCGGGACACAGGCGTAGATGAGCCCACTCTTGTGGAAGGCCAGCACGGGCCAGAGCTCCCCTCCGGCGGTGCAGACGGAGTACACGGACGAGTGGTTGATCCGGGTGCAGGTGTCCCGGTGCTCCACAAAAACGTGGTCGTCTACGAGGCGCAGCTCAAGGAGCAGGGCCTTGAGGAAGGCGCTGTCCGAGGGCACGGGCACGTGCGTGGAGCCGTTCAGGGCCTCGGCGCGCAGCTCAACGGTGGGGAAACGTCTGCCAGGAGGAAACGGCAGCAGCTCAGTGCCACACGTCTTTGTGCCCACCCAAAACACCACACCCGCTGAGTTTCTAGGAGCAGAACCACCCCAGCCCTCTTCTGGCTGCAAAACTTTGGGTTGTCGATATAATCAAGGATGGGTTTCTCTTCGGTATTCAAATAACTCCCCGAAACACACTGGTCCTTAAAAATAACTTTGTGTACGTGGAAGTCAGCAGCAACTTGACAGAAACAGCGGTGGGATCAGAATCTAAATCACTGTCAATAAAACTGTTCCATGAGTAGTTAGAATTTATTTTAGCAGGTCTAAACTTTGAGTAAATACATTCTCACGAGCAAATACCTGGGTTTTTTTTTTAATAAAATGTGAATTTGTCCATCTACTCTGCCTGTCACAAAGGTACAGGATGCTTGTACCACACCAATGAAGGACTCCCACCAGTACAGCAGAACTTCAGCACCAAAATATTTCTATGAGGTGAGATCATACTGAAGACAAGTTCTCAAATATGTAAGAAAACAGATGTTTTATGGAATAAAATGCAACTACAACAGCTTTTTGCCTAGATAGAGTATACTACTGCTACAGCTTTGCTGCAATAATAATGATAATAATAATAATAATAATAATAATAATAATAATAATAATTCCACACTGCACATGCAATATATGTGACTTAAAGCTTTTACAACTTTCTCATAATTTCATTTTTTCATGTATTTAAGGTGTAATGATAATGTTATAGACAGAGCTTTTCTATATTTTAAATTTGTTATGTTGCACCAATGCATATATTTAATATCAAATTTTCTAGAGATAATATTTGAGAAAAATCACACTAACTGTTTAAAACTATATCTGGGATTTTTGTCCTGCAGCAGTATTATTTTTTAAAGGAGAGTGGGATGAATTTCTTCTCAAGCTAACCTAAATCCATCAAGAGGAACTGAAGAGTTGTCTTTTCATAAATAGCTGAGAAAGAAAAATTATTACTTATGCACTGGTTTTGCCCTGTTTTGGAACTGCAGACTCCCCTGAGTGTCTCTTACACAAAGTTTGATGACAGCCTGGCTTTCCTACATTTTCTTTTGTTGATTCCCTTAGTAGTTATCCACGGACTCTCGAAGTGCCCATCACAGGTCACGCACAAGGCAATTAGTTAAATCACTTTATGTAGCAGATGTTCTAAGATGTTTGTTTGCACTCAGAGCCATGCTTGCACACAGACATGGGAGAAAAAAACCACACCGATACATAAATGCCCTCATTTATTCTCCTTTTTATACCATCTTTTTAAGGGCACATTGACAGTCTGTTGCTTAAATTGCCACAGAACTTGCAATCCCAGCAATGTGGGACTTTGTTATATCCATGACCTCCATCTGTAGCACCTCCCTCCTGCTCTTAAACACTTCCATGGATCTTATCCTGTTGCCTCTAAGTCCCACCTACACCATCCGTTCATAACTGAGTATCTGGAGGCAGCTACACTTCCTCAGTGACTGTGCTTTTTTTCTTTAATTCTTAATCAGGCATCCAGGGCTTTGGGGCTTTTTTTTGGGTAAGGAAAAAGCAAACATAGGCAGAGCAAAGGCAGAGCTCCAAAATCTGTAAACAGGATACAGATGACAGCAAAACACCTCCCTGTGGCCTCACATCTATTCTGAAGAGCAAAGAAACAAAGTGGTTTAACAGCTCTAAAATTTATGAGGCCTTCCAGAGCCAGGCTGTTGATAAGAAGCTGCATGTAATCTTGGTGAGCAGCTCTTATTTTTGGCCAACCTTCCCAAAACAAGGAGAGAGGAGATAATTCAGTCTAGTTTTGTCTTACTCAAGTCCCAGTCTCTCTGCTCCGTTTGCTGAAGCTGTCCCTATGCCACAGCAACCTTCTCCTCCTCCCACTGAATTTTCCCAGCTGTAGCCGAGTCATTAGCTCATTAGTCAGCCCTTCAGATCCCAGTTTTTCAGTATTCCCTTCTAGAAGGTGATGCAAACTTTAAAAGATGAAAGCTTCCAGGGATGAATGAGCTTCGGTGACTCAAGAGAGAGACCATACTCGTTGCCTGAATTAAGTTATGATCAGCTCAAAAAAAAGGGGGAATGCTTTGATGTCCCCGATGTCTTCTCTGAGGTTAAAGATCAGGGCTCACGTATCTCCAGCTGAGCGCCTAAGTCCCGAAACCAACAGTTTCCATGTGATCCGGCATTCTTTATATTGTCTGGGCGCTTTGTTGAATTTAAGGTCAGTTAGGAGGATAAACTTGGGGCTTCCACAGCCCTATTATTTCCTCTGGGAACTTGAAAGATCTAAGTCTGGCAATCACTTGAAGCATCAAGCATAGTTTGCCCTTTTCAAAGGAGTGCTACTCCTTGTCTCTGCCGCTCACTGTGTGACAAGTTACTTCACATATCCCTGTCACCAGCCCCCCCTTGCTCCGTGGTGATTACACTCTCCGTGGTTTTGGGACAAGGCTTTCTCTTTATCTCTGTTTGTAGAGGGGAGGCCTCATCTCTGGTCCTGTAGGTAATACAAGGACCATAATACTAATCCTAAAACAATCAGAGGAGTGTCCAATGGAGAGATCTGTCTGCACCTGAAGATGGAAGATAGTCTACTTGCTCTTTTTTTGTTGTTGTTTTTTAACTCCTAGGTTCTCTCTCTGGTTTTACTGAATTCAGACTAGGACTGTAGGTCACTTTATCCACGTCTTTCTTTTTTTTAAACTTTCCTTAGCCCCAATTATTTTTCCACTCATTATTTGAAACATTGTTTGGATTTCTCTGGTCACAGAGGGAAAAAAGGGCAACAAATCTTGCCAGCCCAACAAAAGCAGCCTGCCTAGCCAAAAGGCTTACTTAAAGCTCTGCAAGAGTTCTGCAGAAAAACTCCTCCTTTGGAGGACTCTTCAGTGGACTCCTCCAATAACTTTAAAAAGTGTACTTGTAAGCAAAAATTAACATTAAATGAAAAGTTAAACTTCTGCTTGAAAATACTCTACTTTTTGTACAGCTACAGAAAAACATGAAAAGAATATGAGTAAAATGTAAGCAAAAATCTATGCTTCCTATTTTGCCCATTTTGTTAATCTGACAGTGTTTTATAATCACTGCCTTGTCCTTTTCCATGTTAGGACACAGAAGAGCTGGGTATAATCTTTACAGTGACAAACAAGAAAGAGGATCAGAGCAAGGAAACTCACGAGCGAAATGCAGAATTTGCAAACCCCCCATATTTAGTTAAAGCACATTATCGGAACCTGGCTCCGAACTTTTTGCCATCGAGGTGAGAAGCGCACAGCATCCAGCGGCGCTGGGACGAGCCAAGGGATTTATTCAGCATCAGACTGGTCTGGTATTTTTGCACCTGTTTCGGGGGCCGAGGCAGCCCCGGCTGCTCTGAACCCCGGAGAGAGCCCGGGAGTTTCCTCTGTGCTTCCCCCTTACCGAGGGGAGGAGCGGCCGAACCCCGGCCCCAGAGAGCACCGGGGCCCCCCAGGAAAACCCAGACCACCCGATCCCCCCGGGGCACCAGGTTTTCCTCCAGGGCATCCAGACCCCCCCAGAGCACCACACCCACAGAGCACCCGGACCCCCCAGAACACCCGGACCCCCCAGGATACGCAGATCCCTCAGAACACCCGGACCCCCAGGGCACCCAGCCCGACCTGCGGACCTGCCCAGCCCGCAATAATAGCGCCCCCTCCCCGCCTCCTCTCCCCGCCGCCGCCGCTACCTGGAGAAGAGCACGGTGCCGCCGGCCGCGGGGTCGTGCCTGAGGAGCCACAGCGCCCGCAAGGCCATGCCGATGTCGCCGGTGGTGGCGGCGGTGCCGATGGCGGCCGGGGAGGAGCCGCCGCCGCGCCGTGCCCGCCCGGCGCAGCCCCATTTCCGGCGGGCGGAGGCGGTGCCGCGGCGGCCGCTGCTGCTGCCGGGGCGGGGGACACAATGGGCGGCCGCGGCGGGGCGGTGGCGGCGAAGGGGCGTTGAGGGGCCGCTGCCCTCTTTCCCTCCCTCCCTGCCTCCCTCCCTGCCTGCGGCCATGGCCACCACGGCCGAGCTCTTCGAGGTGGGTCCGGGCCCCGCGGGCCGGGGGGCGGGCGGCGCTGGCCGGGCCGGCTCGCTGAGGGGATGCGGCGGCCTCTCCGCGGGTCAGGCGGGCGGTGTGTGGGGCTGGGGCAGCGCGGGGAGCCCCGGTGCCTCCCGGGGGTGCCGTGCCCACCTTGCCCCGCTGCAGGGCCTCCCTCCCGCCCGGGCTCCCGACTGTCGGCGGCGGGCGGGTGTCACAGGCCACGCCAGGCCCGGCCTCGCTCCTGCTGCCAGAGGCTCGCACTCGTCCCACCTCGGCACTTTGGTGACAGTGGGGCTGTAATGAAATAAGGAAATGACTTTGCTCTCCCTTTACCCGCGGTGGAAGCGACGCACGGGAAGGGGAATTGCTCACCCAAGGCCACCCAAGGAGCAGGGCAGGAATAGCAGGAGTCTGTCAAATTCTCATAGAATCACAGAATGCCCTGAGCTGGAAGAGGCACACGAGGATCATCTCTCTCCTGAAGGGAGCCTGCAAGAAAGATGGAGGGGGGACTTTTTACAAGAGTGTGCAGTGACAGGACAAGGGGAATGGCTTCAAACTGAAAGAGAATAGGTTTAGATCAGATATTAAGAAGAAATTTTTGTCTGTGAGGGTGGTGAGGCCCTGGCACAGGCTGCCCACAGAAGCTGTGGCTGCCCCATCCCTGGAAGTGTTCAAGGACAGGTTGGATGGTGCTTGGAGCAACCTGGTCTAGTGGAAGGTGTCCCTGCCCATGGCAGGGGATGGAACAAAATGTTCTTTAAGGTCCCTTCCAACCCAAACCATTCTGTGCTTCCATGGCTCCAGCTCCTGGCCTGCACCATGAGCTCTTGCGATGTGACCTTTGATAAACAGAAAGTGTGTGTCCCCACTTCCTCTTCACAGGGACATGGTGTCACACCAGGTGTCCTGTATTTGCTCTCTGAGTCACTCAAGAGCTGGTTGTTCATCTGGTGGGTTATCACTGGGGCCCACTTTGCCCAGCCTTCAGGAAAGGGTCTTCCTCTGGAAGATCCTGTATCTGTGGTTTTTATAAATGCATTGTATGCACTTGAATTTATGAATCACTGTTATGGCACATGAGTGTTATGACTCACATCTTTTGGTTTGCATAGTTTAAAAAAATAGCAGGACTGAAATACCCTGTTCCAAGTAGCTGGATGCCAGGTTTTGTACTCTCTCAGTAGCACTCTAGGAGCCCCTTTATTACTCAATGTGGTGACAATGCAGTTCTGTTCTTTGTGGGATGTTGAATATGAGGTAACTTCTATATGAGAAGAAGACTTAAGTTTTGGCTGCTTTGGGTCATGCAACAACTTTCTCCATTTTGCAGTAGCAGTAAGGATGAAATGCCAAATTAGGTGAGACTTTTGCTGTGAGATTAGGGCTTGAAATTATGTTTTCCAACATGGAATCCAGTATTTTTGCCTCTCCTGCTTTCACTTCTCTTTCACTCCAAAGGCAAGAGAGTTTTTGTTGGTGTCCACTAATTTAATGTTGCCTACTGTGTTAGTTTGAAACTGCTGCCTTATAGGTCAGAACATAAAAATGTGCTTGTTATGGGAGTAACCCTTGGCTGTGTACTGAGGGTGGCATTTGATTACCATATTTTCATGAGTGTGTCTTCTAAAGTAAATTTCAATGTGGATATGTGACATTGTCTAGCAGGATCTGTGCTGAAAATGGACACAGCATGGACTCCATTCTCCCTCACATAACTTAAAGCATAATTTAACAATGGACACTCCTAAACTGGTTTTTAATTTGGTTGGGTCCAGTCTAGTTTCATTTATAAAGACCAGATCAAACCAGGTTATCATCCACTTCAGGCATATCTCTTATTAAATCAGTAGTATTGGCTGAATGGATGGGATCACATTAATTCATCTGGAGCCAGAGGGAAGTTCAAAGCTGAAGAAATTGACTGTTGGGGCTCATCTGATAACAGGCAAAGGACTTGCAAATGACATTTGTAATAGCTGATTTTCAGCAATTTCTGCAGAACAGGATGGGAGATTTAAAATAGGAATTAGGCTGTCAGCTGTGGGTAACCCTGTTATCAAGATAGCATTTTAAAAAAGCAAATGTATATGGAAGATGCAAAATACAAACTAAACTAAAAACTTTTGGATCTACAGTGGAACCTGTAGAATGACATTGTTGAACTTCATTTATTCCTTAAAAATCAAGGAGATTATTTTTAGTGCACCTTTCTTTGAAATTTGGAAGAAAAAACTCATTTCTCTCTTAATCAATATTTTGCACGTAATATCCACTGCAGTTAGTATTTCTTAAATAATACAGAACAGGATTTATAGGATTAAAAAACTGAAGGACAGGTCTCCTGTGTAAGTATTCTTGGAAAAATGGGTATTTTCCAGGTTATTCCCCTTTAAAATATTACTCCAGCATACAGCAGTGATTGTGCCTTCATTTAGGCCTAATCAAACTAACTAACACTCTCTGCTGACTGTGAGATTGTTAAAACACAGGTGTATAATTTCTGCACAATGGCAGATGTTGGGGGGGGGATTGTGGCAGACTGGGAGATGGGATGAGCACTGTGGGAAGGGCAGTGGAGGCAACTGGGCTGCTGCTGCTGCTCCAGTTTGGCCTCTGGCTGCTCAAGTGGCACCAAATTTGGGGTCAACCCAGCGTTCATTGCCACGGGCCTGTCAAGTTTTGGGATGCAAGGAAGGGAGCTGCAGGTAGTCTGTGTACACATGCGCTCAAGGAATATTTAGAGGCACATAGACACATGATGGATAGAGAAAGATTGGCGTTAAAACGTTTTTTGAGGGTCTGGGACTTGTATATCAGATTTGCTTGGGCGAGGGGGCTCGCAGAAAAACTCTGACTATTTTTTTCCTTTTGTAAAACAACATTTACAAAGTCATTATGTGTGTGTAGGTGAATTATCTTTTAGTGTGAAGGTCTGGGGAATGGAGAAATGGAGAAAATGTTACATACACACACAGAGTACCCTTTCACACAGGGTTCTTCCATACCTGGCATTAGTTCCCTTGTAACCAGAGTGGTGCTCCAGCTGAGTTACAGGATCTTCAGAGGAAAGATTGTGCTTGTGATTTCCATATAAAGGAGGAGTGCTGCAAAGAGCCCTAAGGTAATTAGGAAGCTGGAGGACTCCCCTGAAGGGAATGTTACTGTATTGAATGACTCATTTCACATATAATTAAAATTGCAAAAATGTTCCCAAACTTTTTAGGTGTAAAGATGGCATAAGGAGAGAATTTATACTTGGCATGAAAATGTGGCATTGTGACTTTTGGTGAAAAGGATTCCTGTAAAGGAAGCTTAACACTGTGTATCAGGAAGAACTTGGTTAGAGACGAGTGACTTGTAGGGAAATTGTTTTTATGTGGTAGCAACCAGTTATTTTTGAAGTTTAGCGGAGGAGGCTGAGCACAACACAGTTCCTTCAGTCTATGAATGAGGAGTTGCCGAGTGATGTGCTGAAAGGGGGAAATTTCTGCCCTGTCCGGCAGGATTCAGCCTGTAACAAAGTATATTTAAAAACCTTTTATCTTGCTGTTTAGTGGCTGGGCCTGACTGGATAGGGCATAATTTGTTTCTGAGGAAACAGACCTTGAACTTGCAATATTTGCTTCTCAACCTTTAGTTTTAGTTATTAAAGTAACTCTTCAATGCTGTTTTCTCCCTCCCTATTACTTGTGACAAAGTTTCAGACATATTGATACAGTAACCAATGTAATACCTGTGGAGGTCTGTTTCTTTTTTATTATTTTCATTTTTCAACAAAGTTTTATCAAAAGCAGTAGTGGCATGTTCACTTGTTTCATCATCAGAAATGAGTTGTGGCAAATACCCCTAATTACCCAGAGCCTCTCCCAGCTCTGTTTTGGGTTCTTTCACACTTTTAGAACTGTTGCTGCTTGTAATTTAAAAGCTTTCTATAAATTGCTGGTGGTTCTGAGAATACTTTGCTTGCTCTGGTCTTAGATGTGCTGATGTTAGCACCTAAATCAATGCTGCTGAAATGATAATTACTATATTTTTTAATGATAGAAGTTGGACTGTGTTTAGAGTAATTTAGTATTAACTGTGATGAAATGTTTCAGCTGGTGTAAGTACTTGGCCAGCTAAAATAGGAGGTCTTAGTTTTATAAATGAGGTCTCTGCCTTCAGAAAACATTGTTGGGTTGAGAAGCAATCTTGACTCTTTACCCTTGAGCAGTATTTTTGTGAAAGAATCAGCAAATATTATGGGACAAACTTGGGTAGCCTTGAGTTTTAGTATCACTCATGCCCTGTTTTTTCTGCTTGTGGAAATCAAGTTAATCCTTTGTTTTTATGACTTTTTTTTTTCTTTTTATCTGCATTGTTTCTGCAGCTGCAGTTTGATGTTGGGTAGTGTCCAGTGGCATCTCGTGCTGTGTTTGCCACAGGGCGGTGCCTTGGTCATTTCTGTGGGTGATGCCATGGTGTGACCTGCACAGAGAGTTGAACAGCTGTAAAAAAAACCCTTTCTTTGCCACGTAATTTTTTTAGACAGATGAATTTTCTGGTGTGTTTTGCTGTACAGCTGATGGCTGGCTCTGGTGATGTAACCTCTCAAATCAGCGTAGCTGCTGCAGGATTCAGGCACTTTGTAATGACAAGCCACAAGCTCAGCTGGAAATAAGGTCATTTAGAGCCAACTCTTCACAGACCTGCAGCAAATTCTTTGCAAGTAGTCTGATAATATCTAGACTTGATGTTCAAACTCAGCATATTAAGAACAGTTTTCTCAACAATAAATATATAAACCTAAGAGATGATGGAGTAATTGTCAACTTACTCTTAATTGTAGTAAAGCTTCTAAACACTTTCAAAGTGATGTGTGAGCAGCTGCTTAAGGAACGACCTGCTGTGGCACATTGTAAGGAGTTTTTCTTCTGTGGCCAGGAGCCTTTTGTGGCAGATGAATACATTGAACGTCTGGCATGGAGAACGCCTGGAGGAGGTTCCAGAGGTGGAGAAGCTTTTGATCCGAAAAGGTAAAACCAAATTGCTTAATGGACAAAGTGAATGTGTCTCCAATTGTACTGTTTCATTTCACATATAACAAAAAGCCTGCGTGTAGTGCTGCTGTGTGCCCAAAGAGGTTTTCATTTGGGAGAATTGCTAAAATATGTGACCATGAGCCAATTATTCAGAACTAATTATTCAGTAACAAGAGTAGGGAAAGTCACTTTCAGATTTAGACCTTTTGAAAGAAGGAGCATTGATGTTGTTTGTGCTTGTCAGACATGAATGTTGCACAGTACTGGAGTTGCTGGATTAAAGCATATGAGGCTTCACTGCTATGATAGTTGAGTCAATTTAATGAGTTTCTTACTTTAGTTTCATGAGCTGCCTTGTTTTATGACACAGTAGTTTGCAGTCCTGGTGCAAATAAAAGGCCCAAACAGGTAGGATGGGAAGAGAGGCAGCTCTAGGGATGAGCTCCTGGTGAACTAATCTGAATTACTAAAATGTCAGAAAATTAACCTGACACAGTCAAAGGAGATTTCTTCTGGAGCGGTCTGCTCTTTGGAGGCATGAGAAGAGAAGGGCTATTGTTGGGTTTCTAGCAAAATATTGAATCCCTGACATTCAGTCTGAGGCCTGTATCCTATGCAGAGCTTTACGTCTGATTTAAGCAGGAAGAAGCCTGGAAATACACAACATTGTTCCCTGGAGCTCTTTCTCCATGCTTGTGCCTAGTATATATTTTAGAGTGGTTCATAATTTGCACCAATAGCAACTCAGTTTAACAGATCTGTATTTTTGCTGGTTTGCTTGTGTTAACTTCTGTGAAGCACTTCCATATTTTTCAGGGCAAGCAGGAGAATCCTGTGACAGTGAATACTTTCCTTGTGACATCTTCTAGCATTGGGCAGGGAGCCAAAATTAATATAAAAAAGAAACAGATCTTTTCTTTTCTGTTTTTAGAAGATGCTGCTTTTGTTTGCTAGAAAGACTACTGGAGTCTTCATTTCTATTCTGAAAACCTGGCCAGCAGCTGCCTCTTCTGCTTGAGCATTCTTTCCTCTCTCACTGTATTGAGCACTGTTGCTGAATAACTGCTGAGTTGACACAATACCTGTTTAAAAAACAAACCCCAGACTGAATCAGTTTGTTAAAATTAATAGAAGCTGTCTGCAGGTCCCTAAGCTTTTGTTTGAAAGAATGCTTTGTGTCACTATCGTTTAAATTTTATTTTCAATATACTTCTGTAAACTTAGATGTGTTCCTTGTGGCTCTCTGTGGAATCTAATCTTGGGCTTCTGGCAAGCAGGGAGTGAAGAAGAGGAGTCATCAGCATCTGCCTCAATCCAGTTTTCTTAAAGAAGTTGCGCCTTTAAGTAACTGAGTGGGCTAAAAGCCAATCATTTTAGGAACAGAAATTAAAACTGAAAATGCAGTGACCCTCCATCCAACTAGAGGGAATTGCAGTAATATCATTTAGGTGCTGCTCAGAGAAAACTCTAGATGTTGCCAAGAGAGGCACTGTAGTTGTTACTGGAAAGGAGCTGTGTGAGGGTGAAATAACACATTTCACTTTTCCCTTTGGTTGCTGGGAGTCTGTAGCCTGTGCTCGGGGAGCCAGGAGAGGAGCAGCCTGTTCATTCTGCCCTGCAGGTTGGAGGCCTTCACATCCACAGTGAACCTTCTGAACAGAGGGTTTGTCAAAGTGCAGATTCCTGAGGAGTTTAGAAATAGCTCCCTGGAAGGACTTCCCATTTCCTCTCCTCTTCTGCTCTGGCATTAAACCTGGACAGCAGCGTTCTCCAGTGTTTCAGATGTTTTCAGTTATTAGCATGAGTTTTATGACTGTAGAGGATCTGGGAATAATCCCTTCCCTCACCAGTGACTGGATATTTAGAAAAGCAGGAGCTGAAAAGATGACTGGAATGGAACAGAATGGACTAAAACAGGAACGAGAAAGAGACATTGAGAATAGATTGAAAAAAATAGAGGATATTTAAGAATGCATTCAGATGTAATGTGATTGGAAGGAGTAAAATGTCAGTGATGGGAAAGGGTAAAAAGAAGCCTTAAAATGGATATAGGAAGAAAAGAACTGAAGTCAGTCAAAACAACATTACAAATTTTATTATTAATGACTTTATTAGTTACCTATTAATAGGATCCTGATTTACAACCTTACAGTAACATGTACAGTAGAAAATATTTTCCTGTTGTATCCCATACATTGAAGGGATGTAGAGGTCTAAGCTCTCTTTTTCCCTATGAGACTTAGGAAAGATGGAGCAGAGCCACATTCTTGAGTGATTGGTATTTTGGTATTCCCCTCTCCCTTGGCCTATGAGACACATTTTTTGTGTTGGCATCAAGTGCTACACAACCAAGGTGATGTAGTTTAATTTTAGAAACAGAAAAATTCTAAAATTTATTTAAATTTAAAATTTAAATTTATTTTTTTGTTTATTTATTTAAATTTACAATTCAGAAACATTTCTAAGTTGGATATGGTTATATCAGCCTTGTAGGCAAGTTCTTTTTTCTGAGGTGTTTTAATCTCTCTGTAGAAGACAGTGTCTTTCAAACTAAACTCTGTTTTCCTGTCTTTTATTCTAAATCAGATTATTGGAAGAATTTGTAAATCATATCCAAGAATTACAGGTAATGGATGAAAGGATTCAGAGGAAGGTGGAGAAACTAGAACAGCAATGCCAGAAGGAAGCAAAGGAATTTGCCAAGAAAGTACAAGAGCTGCAGAAAAGCAACCAGGTAAAATCCAAAGAGTAGAGTCAGTGGGAAGCTGTGCAAGTTTTAAAAGCATCATGTGCTCCTTTCACATTTCTTGGTACATTGTGTTACTGTTTGAGATAAGAAAAAAGAGGGTTTGATGGAAAACAATTTCTCCTGTCAGTGGGGCTTATCTGTGTGTTCCACTAATGAGTGTTAGCAGTGCTGGAAGGAGGGAGTCTTCACAATGGTTGAAAGGAAGACACTAAACTTTTAATGGGTTCTGTGTAATTAATTAGTGGTTCTGAGTAGCTCTGTGGTTCTCAGATGCAGCACCTGCATTCACCATGTTTCTTACTGAAGGAAATGTAGTGTTTAATGGAAATCATGAGTTTAGTGTCCCTGTCTCTGTTCCCCCAGGTTGCCTTCCAACATTTCCAAGAACTAGATGAGCACATCAGCTATGTAGCAACTAAGGTCTGTCACCTTGGCGACCAGCTGGAGGGGGTAAACACGCCACGGCAACGGGCTGTGGAGGCTCAGAAGCTGATGAAATACTTTAATGAGTTTCTGGATGGAGAGCTGAAGTCTGATGTTTTTACAAACTCTGAAAAGGTAAGAGCTGTCAGCGGGATGAAAGCAGTTCAAAGCAATGAGTGGGACTGCCCTAATTACAAGCTGCTACCATGACTTACCATGGTCAGACTTCAAACCACTGAGTGACTGACTTGTTAAAGTTTCATTGTTCTGAAATGTAAATTAACAACACTGGGCTGCAGATTGCTGATAAAGCATTTGTATTCAATGATGCTTAATGTGGCAATGTTGGCATTTTTCATTTTATGAAATTATCGGAGATTTGGGAAACGCTGGGAGGGCAACTTTTGAGTGAACACAATATCTGCCTTTTTCCTTTGAACCCCTTGCCTCAGATCCATCCTGTAATGCAGAACGTTTCTGAATACAACTTCTTTGTGAAACTTTGCTCTGTTGGGTCAGTCCACTGGCCTTGGATACGTTTTTGTCACAGCATGCCTTTGGGCTTTGTATAGTCCTGTGGTTATGTCTCCACCCTTGGAATTTAGAGGAACCAGGCAGGAGAACTTCAAAGAAATGTTAAAGCATTTTGTTTTCCTTATGCATCGAGAGTACGTTCATGGAGCAAATACAATCTGAGTAGTGTGGCAAACAGAAATAAACTAAAGGAAAAGAGTCCAGCTGTAAGCAAAAGGACACATATTGGATTTCCCAATGCAGTTTAAGTAAAGTTGTTGGTTGGGTTTGCTGAAGGTTTTTTTGTGGTGTATCCTGAAGGATATTCCTTCTCTCTGTAAATTCTATGCAGTATTATGATTGTAGTCAGAAAAAAATTGTAATATGTGGAAACAGCAAAAACTTGATTTGCACATTCAGCAGAAAAATATGTGCTTGAAATGCAGTTCATGGAAGACCTAAGAAAAAGTTAATAGTCACCCCCTCTCCACTGAGCTGGAGGTATCTCTCAGGAAAATGAGAAACTAATAATCTTATATAGTTGTATTCCCAAGAAGTCAGTTGCATAGTGCCTTTTAATTCATGGTCTGTGGATATAAGGTAATTACCAGTTGATAGTTTGCCCTAATTCAAGAGGGAGCAGAGAAAAACTTCCCTGATTTCCAAGGGAAACAGAAAGGTTTCAACATCCTGAAAGTTCTTCTGTGGACAACCTTTTTCAGATCTGCATAAATTTTTTCTTTTCTTTTTTTCTTAAGTGGCAATAAAACATGCATTTAAAAAATATTTAATGGTAAATAACAAAATGTAAATTAGAGAATTACGTGTTATCTGCTCAACAGGCTCATAGAATTTGTAAATTAAAGTTTCATAATACATCCTGCTGGAGAACTAGAAAAATCTGGTAGACACGTAGGGTAAACCTGGAAATTTGTAAACAAATGAATCTTTGTACACCCTGAAGAATAATAAGATACTCAACACATCTGGAGGAAGACAAATGTAAAGGCGGTAAATCTTGTGCCA
Organism: Atrichornis clamosus; assembly: GCA_013400975.1. Taxonomy (NCBI): domain Eukaryota; kingdom Metazoa; phylum Chordata; class Aves; order Passeriformes; family Menuridae; genus Atrichornis; species Atrichornis clamosus. The sequence continues at coordinate 113,835 of WBMZ01013108.1, read as the reverse complement.
GTGTGCAGGGGAAGGGTATGGGAACACAAACAGGAATTTCTGGATACAAGTTCTCTCACTCGGTCTCATTTCAGCCAGGTGGATCTTTAACTTTTTGCCTCCTAGTTTAAAGAGTAATTAGAAGCAGTGTTTGTAGAAGAGCCTGCCTGGATGTGGGCTGTTACATCTTAATACATCTTTGAACTGTAAAAATACTTCTAAAGTATGAGATGGTAACAAATATTCTTAAATGTGAAACTGTAGTGCTTTGTCGGTGTCTTCTGATCTTCAAACTGATAGGGGTTTTAGATAGTGTTTTGGAGAACGTTGTGATTTTTTTGTGCTGTGCCAGCCCTCACAAACGTGGACTTTTCTTTGAGGCATCGAGGGGATACTGTGAAAGGAGAGGCACAAAAAAGAATTCTAATGCAGTTGTTTCCTAATTGATACTTTTCTCAATAGTGTCAGTTCTTAAAATCTGTTGGATTCCTTTTTATTCCCTACACTCAATTTGTTGCCTCCCACATTACTTTCTCCCAGCCATACTGAGCAATTTCTGACTTATCTCTGTGAAGGTTTTTCTTGCTCTCTTGTCCCATCCTATGTATTGTCTTCATCCTCTGAATCCTTACAATTTCCTTGTGCTACCAGCTAACCAATCATTTTCCTGTACTCAAGATTCTTGAAGTGAGCAAATCACTCCTGTTAACAGAATTAAACTATAAAAATGATCTAGCTGGTTTATCATGCAATATTATTGTTCTGCTTAATATGTTTACTATTATTCTTATGTCCATTTCTCTGTTTGTGTTCTGTACTCAATATTATTTCATTATGCTTTTAAGTGGTGCATAAAAACACTTCATGTTAAAATTCTCTCTTGCCATTATTTCTCCTTGATTTTTCAGTTGTTTTAGTTCCAAGCCTTTTGGTTGTATTTTATAAAATCTATATTTATTTTGATTTTAATAGTTTACAGAAGCCTGATTCAATTAAAAATTAAGTATGTCCAGGTTTAAGCAGAAACTATGGAGAATTGATTTGTCATGGCTTCTCTTGTGCATAAGAAAAGGTCCTGAATTCAATAAAATCTAAGTTAGTTAATAGCTATTGTGTGAAGAGGAGACAAAGAAAATGTTTTGTTTGTGGGGGTTTTTTGGTTGGGGTTTTTTTGTTTTGATTTTGTAGCATTGGTGAATAACTGCTAATATATAGACTATCCTACTGACATCAGTATTGATCACAATTGTTAGCTATTAAGGTTGCTGTAAGCTAATAGAAATAACTGCTCTTTCATTGGATTTATTTGAGGAGTGTAGCAGCTTTTGACTTAAGAGGCTATTGTAAGCTGACAGTTCAAAACATAAGCTGCTCTTAATAATCAGAATGGATATACTTTGAGTGCCCCTATTTTTGCTGAACAACCAACCTCGTGTGATGCCTGTGCTCTCTATTCTTACCTGTGTGTCTGGTTCTATTCTTGAAAAGTTTTAATCCAGCCTGTGCTAAGTGGAGGGAGAATAGGATTTCATTACTTCCACTCACTTCAGTTCCCTGGATCATCATGAATAGGAAGAACAAGATAACTATATATTCTGCATGTTCTCCATTGTGCCAGCTTATAAAGGTTTTACTTGTAGAATAATTCAGGTTGCAAAAGATCTCTAAGACCATGAAGTCCAACCATTCTCCCAGCACTGCCACCACCAACCCGTGTCCCCAAGTGCCACATCTACATGGCTTTTAAATCTCTCCAGGGGTGGGGACTCCACCACTGCCCTGGGCAGCCTGTGCCCTTTCCGTGAAGAATTTTTTCCTAACATTGAATCTAAACCTCCCATGGGACAACCTGAGGCTGTTTCTTCTTCCTGTCCCTTGTTCCCTGGGAGCAGAGCCCGACCCCCACCCGGCTGCCCCCTTCTGTCAGGGAGTTGTGCAGAGCCAGGACGGCCCCCCTGAGCCTCCTTTTCTCCAGGCTGAGCCCCGCCAGCTCCCTCAGCTGCTCCTGGTGCTCCAGACCCCTCCCAGCTCCCTTCCCTTCTCTGGACACGCTCCAGCCCCTCAATGTCCTTCTTGTCATGAGGGGGTCAAAACTGACACCAGGATTGGAGGTGTCTCACCAGTGCCCAGTGCAGGGGACAGTCACTGCCCTGGTCCTGTGGCCCCACTATTCCTGATACAAGCCAAGTGCCCTTGGCCTTCTTGACCACCCCAGAGCTGTGTCTGGTTTGGCCCAATCACCATTGTGTAAATCTACTCAGGTTCAGTTGCAACCAGCTGTGTTCCCCACACTTTGAAATTTGTGCTTTCCATCTTTTTATTCAGCCTAATGAAGCACTTCATAAGCACTACTTAGATGTACTTCCTGTGCTGATTGATGGTGGAAGAATAATTGATAAAAGGTTTTGCCATCCAGGACAGAGCACAGATTTGCACACTGTGTTATCTTTATTAAGTTTTGTATTCATACAGCTATTCTTACTCTGTAGCTTTGTAATTAACTGACTTTCATCTCGGTTTTTGCCTTGGACCTCAGAGTTTATAATTTCTCATACAGCTTCCATTTCTTCTTCCCTGGGAGAATGCTCTGTTTTGATCCCCTTTTTCCCTTTTCTTCCCTGTCCATGTCAAGCATGGTCATGGCTTTTTTTTTGGTATGGTGAGCTGTTTGTCCAGGCAGCTCACACACCTCCACAGACATCCCCAGTGGGAACATGTAACGTGACTTTTCATCATGTTTTGACCTATATAACTTTATGTTAAAGTACCTTAAGCATCTTAAAAGTACATATGGGAACTTGAAGGGGTTGATCTCTTCCATGGATATGTCAACTCAACCAGCTTTAGAAATAGGAACTTCGTGTATGAAAATTGGACAGTGGAGGGGGAGGAAGGAATAGCCCACAATCAGACCTCCTTTTGTAATTCTGTCATGTTTTCCTCTCAACAGATTAAAGAGGCAGCTGATATTATTCAGAAACTGCATTTGATTGCACAGGAACTGCCTTTTGACAGGTAAAAATCTATCTGAACATCTTTTTAAGAAAATAAATCTCCACATAGCTATGATTTTTCTGATGTTTCCCTTGTCTCCTTTTTTGGTGCTGTGCTTAGTGATTCATGGAGCTTTTGAGCTGGATTGTGTGCTTATTTCTCTCTCCTCTATTCTCAAATTTATGTTCACGCACTCATGTTGTAGGATCATCTTTACATACACATCCTAAACTGCTTAGCAGACTTTTAATGGGATAATTTTGCTTTGCTGACTTAATGCTAGATTTGAATTAGATGCTTGTAGGTTTTTAGGGATATAAAGCGGGTAACTTTTCTGTCGTCTTTGTGTTACATGTTTTCATTTTTAAGTAGAGTGCCTGTTATTCATGATCCGGGATGCCTGTGATTTCTCATGTGATGTGGATTTGAATTTAATCGTGCTATTTTTTTTGTTGTTAACAGGTTTTCTGAAGTAAAATCAAAGATAGCAAGTAAGTTATCTATCCAGTTCAATCCATATTCCTATATTTGAATTGTTAAAGATGATTAAAGAAGCAAGCAATACTGTCAGTATTACAGTTTTTGCCTGTATTATGTAGCCTGATGGGTTTTTGTTGTTATCCCCTTTCCTCTCCAGGTAAGTACCACGATTTAGAGTGCCAGTTAATTCAAGAGTTTACCAGTGCTCAGCGGAGAGGCGAAATCTCCAGAATGAGAGAAGTAGCAGCAGTTTTGCTTCATTTTAAGGTAAAAACGCAAGGGTTTAATTTAAATACCTGAATAAACCAGCCCACAGTACAATAAGTGCCTGTTTTAAGTGGATGTATTTGCGTGGGCACAGCCACCATGGCAGATCACTCGTGTAACTTCCAAAGTACTGAGATGTTCAATCTGAAATCAAATGCAGGGGAATAAAGGAGGCAGATGATGGGGATTGGAGGCAGCACCAGTGGAGAACATCCTGAGATAATCTTTTCTTGCATGTGTGTGAACTGACTTACGCTTGAGAAAGATTGTTGAAACTTGTGGTGTATATTCCTGTAAAGTGGTGGTAAGTGGAGTTATGTTAGATCTGTAACAAAAATGGGTTTGGAATAGTCGACACTTAGAATGAATCTGTGTTTTTTTACAATAACTTTTTCACAGGCACTGTTTTTCCTTGATTTCATTTTGTACTGAAAGCATGGCCAACCTGCTCTAACCCTGAGCTGTTTTGCTCCTTCCACAGGGCTATTCCCATTGTGTTGATGTGTACATAAAACAGTGTCAAGAGGTAATGCAGTTTGGTTTACATGTGTCTCCCTGGGTTTTGATTTATTTAGTCCTGTATGTTGTTGTAAATATGTTATGAAATGTGCCTCTCAATCCCTAGGGGGCATTCCTGAGGAATGATGTCTTTGAGGATGCAGCCATTCTCTGCCAGCGAGTAAATAAACAAGTTGGAGAAATCTTTAGCAATCCAGAGACTGTGCTAGCCAAACTCATTCAGAATATCTTTGAAGTCAAACTTCAGGTATTTCAAATTTTAACATGTTGAAGTTCATTGAGGAACCTTTTAATAAAAGAAAAATTTACCCAATTATAGCAGTTAATGAGAATTTACAGTATTTATAATCTTTATAGAAGGATATACAATCATAACTCATTGGTCTGTAACAATTCAGACAGATAATCAAGCCTATAGCAAATAAATCTGCTTGTGCTCTGAATACAGGGTGACTGAAAATACTCAAATTCAACATGTAAAATTATTAGGGAATTGTTACGTTCATTAGGTAATTCATGAGATGTCATACATGTGTTTGATTTCTACTCTGTGCCCCCTACCAAGAATATGTCAAAAAAACAACTTCCACATTTCATACCCTTAATTTGTTCATTCTTGGATTTGAGTGTCATGTGTGAGGTGAGCATTGAATAAGTGAAAATAATTTATGTTGTGAATCCTGTCTTGCAGCTAATGCGACATTTATATGAAAATCTAGAATAATTGAAAATACTAAGTTTTTCATCCTGGAAATACACTCACTTAAGTGCTTAAAATCGACATCATGACTTTTCTTGCAAAAAGCAATTTCCCTGTAGATATTGTTCATATAGTGTAGAGATTGAGCTTGTGTTTCAACTTGAGTTTTGTGTGTCAGTTTTGAATTAGTATGTTATGGCAAATAATATTTTTGTCCAAATATTCAGTGATAAGAAGGCTCTAAGCTTGTATCTGCTTTGTGTATGTATTATGATAAGCAAATATGTAACCATCTCCTTTGCCTACTGTCAACTGCAGAAATGCCCTGAGGCCTCTGGTGCTTTTGATTCTTAAAATCAGGGGATTTTGTGTTAGTTGGTCAAACATATTTTCAAAGCCATCTGTCTTTTGTCTTTGCTTCACACATTACTGTTTTGTATTATTAAATCATTTTCTTCTACAAGAGCATTTAACTCTCTCTAGATAATGCAGGATGTGTACACTAGGGTTTAAGAAAAAAAGGATAGATGAATTACCTTAAGTAAGATCTACACATTGCAGTAAACTGCATGTAATTTAGAAAGTAGTGAATATGACCTGTGGTAGTCAGTTGATGTTCTAACAGATGTACCAAACTTTACAGAGTTATGTAAAGGACCAGCTGGAAGAACACAGGAAATCAGATGCAGAACAGTATCTTAAGAATCTCTATGATCTATATACAAGGTATTTATATATCAATGATGAAATTATTTATGTAGCTATTCTCTTGTAATAGATGGTTTTATTAACAAGATGCAGAAAAGAAAGCCAAAAATGTAAACTTCTCATAAAAACTGGAAAGAATTTATGGCCATTAACCTTTACAGTGATGGATTTCCTAAAGGAAATTTAAAATTGCCGTTATTATTTTTAATGGGAAGTATTTAGTATAGTGATCTTTGAGAGTAATTTTAAAACCATGCAAAAGCCAGTCTTCCCCATCTCACTGGCAACTTGATTGCAGTGGTGCTGTGTGTAATTAAACATGAATTATGTGAAATTCTTTACTTAAATGTAAAACTGCTCCAAGTCTTAATCACCATCAGGGTTCTGTTGTGCTGTGTACTTTACAAACTTGTAATGCTGTAATTCATCCACATTCAACCTTTTCCTCCCCTTCCCTTCTTTGTTTCTTTTGCATAAAGAACCACTAATCTGTCAAGCAAATTGATGGAATTTAACTTGGGTACTGATAAGCAGACGTTCTTGTCTAAGCTTATCAAGGCCATTTTCATTTCCTACTTGGAGAATTACATTGAGGTGGAAATCGGTTATCTGAAAAGTAGGAGTGCTATGATTCTGCAACGCTATTATGATTCCAAAAACCACCAGAAGAGGTCCATTGGCACTGGAGGGTAAGTTCCTTCTGGGAAGTTTCCTAATTTTAAAATGGAAGGGAGGTGGTGAGGGGAGAAACGTTGTATTTGCCATGTCAGACATACAGTGATGAACTGCCAAAGACCTACAGCTTTTTATAATTTGCTTTCACTTTGTGTTCTGCTCAAAAGTGTGTTGCTCTCAGTACATGTGAAAGGTGATGCATGGTATTTATACGTACTGAAAATGAAAAATACCAGTTACACCTATGTTTCAACTTAGGATCCAGATCCACAAAAGGACTGAAGCAAAACTAAGGTACCTAAAGCATGTATATGTGTGTATCTAAAAGCATACATTTTTTTTCACCTGCCCAGGTCTTGTGGTCCCCTCCCAAGACCTAGGAAGGGGAAAAGACCATAGCAATGTCAGTGAGAAAGCTCTTAGTGAGCCCAGAAGATGCAATGGACTTAGAGAAAGGTAAAACAAGACTTCATTATCCTCAGGGTAGAAAAACTAATAAAGGAGTAGTGAGACGTGGGATAGGAAGTATTAAAACGTGTTTGAAGCAGAGGTGCTCAGAACTACTGCACCTCTCAAAGAGCTACTGGGTTCAGTGTGTCAGGAATGAGAAATGATATGGAAACAGCAGCAGCAAAGTAATTAAAGAAAAGCAAAGAGGAAAATTTAATTTTCTTGGGGAAAATTAAATTTATTGTAGTGAGTAACTGTATGGGTTGTTTTATGCATGGAAATGTGTTGGAGCATGCTTGACTAAATAAAGGACTGCTGAGATAATGGATGAGGATGAGAGGATTGGTGGGTGTGGATGAGATAGGAGGCTCTCATTAGTGTTTGGAAAGTGCAGTGTGACAGAGTGTATGGAGGCTCAATTTGTCCACAGAGCATAAGTGCTGTAGAATTCCATTGAAATTACTCTTATTCCCCAAGGGGAATAGCTGCTCCCGTGTGTGAACATGCCATGCTAGAACACAGTTGATCATGGAATCAGAGGTGGCAGTTTTGCATTTACTGGCAATTTTGGGTTTTTTTAAAGCTTGCAAGACTTGTCTTAATGCTTGCCTATCCTAAACTGTGTCTTGGGTCCTGTTTTTTCGTAAGTTAACAACTAAAAGATCCTAAATTGGTGTTGAATTTGAGTAGCAAAATTTCCATCTGGTGAAATCTTCTTGGGGTATGTTTTTGTTTTAGTATTCAAGACCTCAAAGAGAGACTAAGGCAGAGAACAAACTTACCCCTGGGGCCAAGCATTGACACACACGGGGAAACTTTCCTCTCACAAGAAGTGGTGGTGAACCTTTTGCAAGAAACCAAACAAGCTTTTGAAAGATGTCACAGGGTAAGTTTGCTTCCTGTGATCTCTGTTAGTGGTATAATTTTGTGCACGAAATTAAGTCTTGAGCTTAAGTTTTTGGTTGAGGTGTGATAGGAAGAAGAAAGGAGATTGTTAAATTCTCTCTTGTGTTTTTCACAGAAGTGGAGTCACAGTGGAGGCTGAGGGTTTGCTTTTACAATGTAGATCTAGTTGTATTTTGTGGGTACTAATACTGTCTATTTTTGGAAGAAGTGGGGATGATTAAACCTACTGATAACATTGCTTTTCTTACTCAATTAGACCAAACACCTGAGAAACCTTTAGTGTGGTTTTCTTTTCCTGCTTTAAACATACAGTGAATAGTTCAGCAGTTGTTTTCCTGTGTCAAGTGTCATTTCTTCTTGCATTAGTGAATGATCACCAATAAAATGCTGAGAAGAATAGTCTTGAACATTGTTTGCCTTGGAAACCTTCCACTATTCTTTAAATGCTTTAGTATAACTTGAAAAAGGTATTTTACTTTTGATTAATTGCTGGTTTTACTGCCTGTCAATCATATTTGTCTGGTACTTGGTGTAAATGAAAACTCTTGAAATTTAATTGCAGAATTAAAATGCTAGTGATTTTTTTATTAGCTAAACACACTGATTTCTAAGAAATTTTAATCCTCTAATGTTATTAGGGCAGAAACACTTCACATCAGATATTCAGATGTTTTAATATTTTATAAACTTAGTGGGGCCAAAGATAGAACAGGATACAGACACAGCACTGTTACCTGCACCCCCTGGGATCACCACCTTTTTGGGGTGAAAATCAGTGACTGTAAGACCAGCAGGTAGATAACTTTTTTTCTCAATATCACAGTTGCTAGAAGCAGTTGTTAAATTTACAAGATAAACTAAGTTTTTCCAGATGTGCACAACCTTTTTTTTTTTTCTGTCTTCCTGTCGGGATCAGATTTAATATAAATTATTTAAAAATTATTGTATTGGGGTGGAAGTCCCAGTGGACTTGGCATGTAAGGAGGTTTCTAGAATTAGGGGTTTAGAATTTAGGAGTTTGTGGTCAAGGCAACTCACTATGCAAAAGATAAGTTACAGGTGTCCCTGGCTAAGTCGTTGTGGTGTTTGTGTCACGTGGCAGATGTGTGCGGAAACACTGGCTATGCCAGCTGTGACTGTTGTGGGAAAAGCAAGGTGTTAATTCTGATGCAGCTGTATATTGAAACACTGCAGTGTTTGGGAGTCTCTGTTGTTGGGTTTCTTAGGGTTTTTTTGGGGAGGAATACAGCAGAAATGTTGGAGTGTTGTGTAAATTAACTCGAGTTGCAATAGTAATCTTTCTTACCCAAAGCTTCATGAAAGTCTTCACCTAATTCCCTAAGAACCAAAGCTGTATTTCTTAGGTACAAAAGCCCTGTCATGTTTTTCCTTAGAAAAGGGATTTACTGACAGGTTGCTGTCCAAAATCCCACGTGGCTTACAGCTCATCAAAGTCCAGATGCTGTGTGTAAATGTGGGCATTGCTTCACTTAATAAAAGTCTTCATGCTCCATTGGCTCCAGCTGAACTGTGCTAAATGTAGCTGAGGTTCAGCTGCATTATTTTTGCTCCAGTGATAAAAGAACACAAACTGAAGGTCCAGCTAACCCAGTGTCCTGCTTCTCACTGTGGCCAGTGCCAGAAGAGTATTAAAAGAATAAAAATACAGGGTATGGATAGAGCAATCTCTTCTGTATGCATTTTCCCAGCATCCAGTGGCATGTAGGTTAGGTAATTTCTGAGATCTGCACCTGGAAAAGGGTGTTTTAAGGACTATTAATTAATATCTTCTTTTATTATTACTCATGATTGTTAGAAACTGCTTATACTTTTGCTTGCTGTAGCATCCTGTGGCAGCTTCAGTTTACTTGTAAGCGCTGAAGGGTTTATTGATGTTATAGGCTGTTCCTGAATAATTCTCTGTACGGATACTTTCCATTTGGAATAAAATTCCAATTATTCTGCAATACTTGTTACGTTTTAAGCTTATCTCCTATGCAATATCCAATAAACTTTCAAATGTATGTAGAACTGACCTTTAGGATAACTTTTTTCTTTTTCTTTAAAGCTCTCTGATCCCTCTGACTTACCCAAGAATGCTTTCAGAATTTTTTCTATGCTTGTAGAGTTCTTATGTACTGAACACATCGATTATGCATTAGAAACAGGCCTTGCTGGTGAGTACAGTGTTTTCTGAGCGTTTCATCTCCTTGGCCTTTCTGTGCAGATGATCTTTGCAGGTCCTTGCTATGCCTTATTGATTGGCCTTGTGCAGAATGTGTTGGTTAAATGAAATTTGTTTTGTGTCTTTGGGAGCCGACATTTAACGTCTCCTAAAGTGTAACTTTCATTTGGGGAATTGATGCACAGATGGAAATGTGCTTCTGTCTTCAAAACATTTTTACCACAGAAACTGGGACATCAGCACTCCCTACTTTTAATTGTTCTCTGTGTCATAACAAGAGAAGATTTTTATATTAAGGCTTAGTGTCTTAATTTCTTTAGGAATTCCATGCTTGTTTGTGTATTTGTGCTTTTTAGAGTGGCAGTAAGTAGGAAAACTGCTTGTTTAGAGAAGATAAAATCTTGATATTGGAAACCTGTCTTGCTGACATGACAGCATCAAACTCACATTCTGAAGTTTTTAAATTGACTCTTCTGTTTTGCTTTTAGAAGTTTTACCAGTAATATATTTCTGTGCTTATGCTTGTTACCAATATAGCTACAAGAAGAGTTCTATATATGGCACCGTGGTAAATTTTTGAAACTCTAAGCCTGTGATTTAAGCATTCATGGAAAAATTCTGCATATTTAAAAAGTCATCATGCTAATTATAAGAACTGCATATCGTTACAATTCTAATGAAACCTTCTTTGCTTTAGGCATTCCCTCTTCTGACTCAAAGAATGCAAATCTTTATTTCTTGGATGTTGTCCACCAGGCCAATACCATTTTTCATTTATTTGACAAGCAGTTCAATGATCATCTGATGCCATTGATCAGGTACCTCTGTTTTGATTGGCATTTCCTCTGTAAATGGTCTTTTTTTTGGTGAAGAAAGCAGTTTTTTTCACTCCTCATCTCTATTAAGAGGAGTTTATGCTTGGAGAAGTTCAACTTGATATTGTGGAAGGTAAAATACTGTCATGGGAGGGGAAAGAAGGGAAGTTTAAACAAATTGGTTCCTTTGGGAACGAATGGGAGAGAGTGAGCTCCAAGAGTATTGATAGGAAGGAGAGAAATGTTGCTCCTTGGAGACCTGGCTGCTGCATTCCAGGTGGGACTAAAGGGCGTTTGTGACTGTGTCTTGGGGTCCTTTCTGATGGGATGGGAAATCACGAGATCCTGTTGTAAGCAGCAAACCCAGCACACAAGTTTGTTTTGATATTTTAACACTGTCACACATCTGAACTTCTATGCTCTTGCAGTTCTTCTCCTAAATTATCTGAATGCCTTCAGAAGAAAAAGGATATCATAGAACAAATGGAAGTGAAGCTGGATATGGGCATTGATAGGCAAGTAGAGATTTCAACTTTCAATCATTAATTCTTGTAAAACTCCTTTGTGATTACATGTTAACTGTCCTTTTAAGCATGAATTTTGAAGCATGATATTTTAATTTTTTTAAAATAGATAAATATGCATTATTGTGCATAGGAAATTTATATTTTGTGTGGTTAGAGGGTCAGGTTTCCCATGGGAGATTTCTGACCCATAAATACTTTTGGAAGGATGTTGAAGGATTTGGTTGTGTTCAGAGTGTGCAGTAATTCAGTGTTACCTTATTGTCTCAAACTGGTTTTTTCTACATTGAGAGAGGGAGAAATGATGATTGAAATAGGTTAAACACTTGCAGGATTTCCATTAGGAGCATGTTTTGACAAAAATAGGTTAAATGATTTGCTGGAATCTGTGCAGTTCTATGGATTAGACTGAGTCGTAGAAGTCTGTAGACCTGGAATAATTTTGATGCTGACATTGACTTGCTTTGAGGTTGTGACTCATTTAATCTTTTTTCTGTTTCTCAGAATAAAAATGAGGGGATAGCTATAAAAATTGTAAATTAAAATCCCAGCTGTTTTGCAGCAGAGGAAAATAATAAACTAACAAGCTTAATATTAGGAAATGGAGCTGTTGTGTGATGCCCTACTTTTGATTTGATGTATTATTTTCTGCAAGTGCAAAGAGAAAGGTGGAAATAGGGGGTGTGAGTGGCAATTGACATTTTAGCTGCTCCAGCTGCAATTAACCTTAGAGGTTTAAACACAAAGTTGGGAAACACTTGAAGCATTGAGGCCATAAGCTTAGATCTAGAGAGACACGGGTCAGTCATCACTATTGCAATGGTTTGTATCTGTTTGTGTTAAATAATGAATCTCTTAAAAGTGATAGTAAGACTAAGGAGAACAAGTCCTTGTCAGAAGACAGCACATTCAAAGGTTTGTGGATGAAGAATTAAAAAAGAAAGTGTATTTCAGCACATATAAAAGAGATTAGTTTTGAGATGAATGTTACATGTAAAATGTATTTGTGTGCCTGTTTTGTGCTGCTTTGTGGTGCCACTGATGCTGTTGAGAATTGATTGCTTATAGGACTGAGTTTAAAAAATAAAGCAAATTTTTGAAATGTTGATGGTTTCAGCATTATCCAATCTGGAAGTGCAGCTTCTTGAAAACCATTCACAGCAATTATCTACCTCTGTAAAAGTGATTTATTAGCCAAACAAAATTAGCTCAACTGGTTTTCTTTCAGTATGTATTTTTTGTAAACAGCCTTCTGGGAGTATTTATTTCAAATGGAAATTGAGGAGAATGCAAGATATAATTTCTTTAAATTTCTATTGGTGGGTGGATTGTGGGATGAAGTACACCTGAAATGCAAGTCTGAGCTGTATACATAGGAAAAAAGGAGTTTGTTCCCTCTTTGGATACATATATCCTTCTGCCCTGCTCCCCACCCCACCCCAGACTGAATCCTTCAAGGCCTGTAATGGTCTTGACTATTTTCTTCGGGAAGGCTGGAGGGATGAGAGGAGTTAAGGAAAGGGGAGGGGAAAAGAAGAGAAACCAGAGGGATGTTCCTGGCCAAGATGGGTTCTGGGAGAGGTTTGCAGCCACTCTTGCCTGCTTTACTGTTTGACCTTTGCTTTGGACTCAAAGGAAAGCAGGGCCTTGACCTTAGATAATGTTCTGAACAGATAAATCCTATAAAGGAGAAATAAATGACGCTGTAAAACTCCATTAGATTTCTGGGAACAAGAGAAATACCAAGCTCTGGCAAAGGAAGAGATTTTTTTTGTTCCCCTTCACCCCTCCTTCATTTTCCAAGTGTTTTCTGACGCTTACTTCTCACTAATATGCAATGTGATCTAATTCCACTAAACTCTTTGGAATGCTTCCTTCAGATTCTCTCTGCATTGAAGGATGCTATCCAATTTCTCTGAAGAGCTGGATTTGAATGGATTACCTCACAATCAATGTGTCCCCTGTAAAAGCAGCAGGCCAGTGGGCTCCAAGACACTGAACTTGGAGGAAAGGGTTTTTAGGGGGTTTTTGGCTGGTGCTCCTTTTTCTAACTGCTTACATAAAATCAAGCAGATCTTCTCTATAGAATTACATTGCAGCTGCAGAAGAGAGCGTGTTTATGTGTGTGTATGTTAAATGATATATTTCCTTTGACGTGTCCTACCACTGCTTGCCTCTTGTAATAAATGTTTGGGTTTAGTGTATCGTCTAAAGATTACTCAAATTTTGGGTGCTGGGGTTTGTTCCCCTCAGTGCTTTATTCTGCTTATTGTACAGAAACATAAAAATAAAGAAAATGAAATTGTTCCCTTCAAAACCCAATCTGTGTTTGTAACTTTAAAGGACGCTGAACTGTATGATTGGGCAGATGAAGCACATCTTGGCTGCAGAGCAAAAGAAGACAGATTTTAAACCAGAAGATGAAAACAATGTTTTGATTCAGTATACTAATGTAAGTAACCAAAGTCCCAGCTCATGAGAGTTGTCAGGTACAAGATGTTCCTTACCAAACTCGTATTAGAGAACCTGCATTTGCTTAATTTACTTCCATTTGGCACCAAGCACCTCCAAACTCTGTTGTGGACTATTTTCTCAGGCTGAAAAGGAACATGAGGAGTTCTTATCTAGTGTCAGACACAAATCAGTAGGTGCTGGAGGAACTGGCACATTCTTTCCCCTCCCAAGAGGCGCAGATTTGGAACGAGGCTTTTAGCTGATAATTAGCTTTAAGCTATCAGTTTCAGAAAATCAATTATCAGGTACTCTCTGGTTGCTGGGTGTTCTTTCCCCTCAGAATGGCAGGGGCATGACAAAGCATCACAGGTACAGCATGAACATTCTTTGCTGCTCAGTGTTGTCTGTCTGAATCCCAGCCTAGGGGCTGCCCAGGAGCTGCCCTGGTGCCTCACATTCCGCTCTTCTTAGGGAACAGTGCAGAGAGGAGTAGGGAGCAAACCATGGGAAGTGGGGAGAGCATTCCCTGAATGCCTGGAGGTGGGGAGCAGTAGGGCGTAGAGTCTGGTACTCTGTGGGAAGGGTGAAGATGGCTGTATGGCTGTTAATTTGGATTTATAATTGTGGCTGACAGAGGTTTCCAATCACACCCCTCCTTTGGTGGATCATTGTTTGAATAAAAGTCCAAATTAAACTATTCTGAGCTGATATGAACTATAACTTAATTGAAGATTGTTTTTCATCCATCTACTTGCATTTTTGCATCTCTGTGTAGCAAATAAAACGTTGGAGCATTATTAATTGGAGAATGACTCATTTCAATGATGTGTTGTGAAAGTTTAAAGTTAGTGACTGACGTTCAGCTTATGATGTGGAAGCCACTTTGAGAAGAACGGAGTTCTAGAAGGTAGATTACCTAATTCTTACTTACTTTTTTTTATTTTTTAATTTAGGCTTGTGTTAAAGTCTGCGGCTATGTTAGAAAACAGGTGGAAAAGATCAGGAATTCCATGGATGGTAAGAATGTGGACACAGTTTTGATGGAGCTCGGAGTTCGTTTTCATCGCCTCATCTATGAGCACCTACAGCAATATTCCTACAGCTGCATGGGAGGCATGCTGGCTATTTGTGACGTGGCTGAGTACAGGAAGTGTGCCAAAGACTTCAAGGTGAGCGTGTTCATGAGCAGAGAATGATGGATGTGGATCCTCTGTCAGGAGAAAGTATTTTGAAGATGCAGATGGACATTCTGTTACAAGACTTCAAGTAGCTCTAATTATTTATATCTGTTTTTTCCTTTTTTTCCTCTTGCCCACAGATTGCACTGGTGTTACAACTCTTTGATACCCTGCATGCACTTTGCAATCTTCTGGTTGTAGCCCCAGATAATTTGAAGCAGGTTTGCTCAGGAGAACAACTTGCTAATCTGGACAAGAACATCCTTCACTCCTTTGTTCAGCTGCGTGTTGACTACAGGTCTGCTCGTCTGGCTCGTCACTTCAGCTGAGAGCTGGCAAGAAATCTGGTGCCTCTGGGCAGCCTCAGCTGTGCCTACAGAGCACAGGGAATGATTTCTTACCAACCACGGTGTAACTTTTGTGGGACAGTGACTGTTCAGGATAAAGCAGCAGCCATATTTAAACCTGGCAGTGTAGAAGGCGAGCAGGTAAAAATCTGGATGATATTTCGCGTTAGCTCAAGTTCTCCCAGTGAAGAATTTCACCAATCTACTTGCTACTGATTTTTTTTTTTTTTAATTGGAAACATGTTGGTGTAGGAAAGCAAATGGTGCATTGAAAGTATTTTAGTCTTCACTATTGAATTATCAGATACCATTTGTTAGACTTGAACTGCAGAGCATAGCGTAGGTAATGGATTACATAGAATAGACCAGTGTAAAAACATTCTTCATCAATTTTAATGACTTAGACTTCAGCACAGCTAATCATAATCAAATTATCTTTGATTGGTGTTTCTAAGTCATTTCTTTCATTTAAAACGTTATCCTGCTCAATGTAATTTCTTGCTCTAATTAATTAGCTTGGAATTTCTTTGAGATGTAGGAGTAAAACACTATCCCAGAATGACATAATTTATTCATTGTGTAGCATTCTAAACAGAACTAAAGTTGTGAAAAGTTTTGGAAATTTTTTTTTTCCTTAGTTCTTTGGCTTTGGTTTTTTTTACCCAATAGTCAAGGGCCCACTGGAATGTACTGGCATTGTATGATCTGACCTTATTGTTTGTTTGATACCAGCACACTGAATTTTATACACACTCCTGAAGTAAATGCAGCTGCCTTGCCTAAGGCATCCTTATTACAAGGTGAAGGTGCCCATTGTTGGGTCACTATAAAAGAACTTCTTCCTGTCTTATTTTGTATGTAAATAAATTAAAATTCTAACGAAGTGAAAAGATAAAATGTAGCCCAGTTTTTCCTGTGTGGCAGGAATGGCTCCAGCAAAGACCTAGAGTGGGAAATTCTCATGCTGAAGAGAATTGATCCTCAGTGTCTGAGCAATATGAAATGTTGAAGTGTGCAAAAGCTGCTCTTCCACTGATGATAACTTTTTAATATTGAGCACAGGTTACTCTGTGCCTGTTGTGCTCCGGTGTTTTTTCAGGTGTTTCTGACATGGACCCATAGTGTGCATACAGTGAATTGAAGCAACAGTGATGTTTGAAACATCTGGGGTGGCCTTTCCACAAGCAGATGGAAATTGTTGTAAATAGATCTTTTTTCAGAGTGAGCTCTTGTGGAAACCAGGTTGGAACTGCAGTGGAACAAATCCTTTCTAACACGTTCCTTCTACTGTGGGCTCAGCACATGTTATGGAAACTTCTTCCTCTCCCATCTTTAGAGCAGCATTTCTATCAATTTCACTTTATGGGTTGGTCAAACACTTTTATTTCCCTCTTAATGAATTCCCAGGTGTAGCCAATAGTGACGAGACTTGTGTGGAACTTCTCTTGGTTAGTTGAGGTTCTCCTGCTTCACTTTGGATTTAGGGGAGCATTCTATCGGTAAACAAGAGAAGAGATGCCAGCCTGTCTCACAGCATTCAGGGAGACTGGCTGCTTTGCTGGGCTGCTCTGCTCTGTTCCTTGGCCATGGCACAGCCACAGAGGGGTTTGGACACTGGAGGAGGCACCTGCTTGCACTGCTGCCATTTTTTGTTCAAAAGCTCTGATGTGGATTCAGATGATACCTCTCTCTTACCTCTGTAACTGAAAGCCAACAATTTTAAGGCTGTGGTTTTATTAACCAATACAAAATCTTTCTACAAAAAAACCAACAAACCAAGTGTCAATTTGCAAACACTTCAGAACAGCAAACATCATCTTGAGATTGCAGACCACAGAAGTGCTTCAGAATTTGTTGTATGACTTTGAATTTTTTTTAAGGTTGTATGAAATGTATTTACCATATTCCTTGCTTTATTAGCTGTGTTTTCCATGCATATGCTCAGTGCAATATTTCCATTATGCCTGTTAACAGGAGGCAGCAAAAAGTAGGTGAATACTTAAACTTAGATATGTAAACTTCCTTAATAAAAAGAATTCCTTCCAGATACTTTTTTCATTTCATTTCCATGTTCTTCAAAGATATTTATACTCAATTGTATAAGCCCTTCTATTTAAAAAAAGAATAAAAGTAATTTTACTGACCAAATTTATCACTGGTGTGAGCTTTCCCCTTCCTTTAAAAAACCTCCCCATGCATACACTGAAAGTTTCTATTTCAGGAGAAGTCTGCATTGTCAGTAAGTTTATTTTATAATACAGGTTGGGTTGGGATGGGGCAGGGAACTATAATTTTCACACATTTTTAAGTTTAGACCTCTTATAGCATGTAATTTAGAAAAATATTTCCAGTGGCTTCTGAATGCAATAAAATAGTATCTAAAATACAAATATGCCTTTTAATGTTCATATAATGAGTTAAAGTATTGCCTGTCTAATGTTCCCTCCTACAATGTAGGCATTTATTTATCAGGCTGGCAGCCAAACCTGAGAGGGGGAGTGTGTGTGTGTGTGTGTGTGTGTGTGTGTGTGTGTGTGTGTGTGTGTGTAATTATGTTGTCTACAATTGGTGAAAATGGCTCTGCAGCAAACTGTTGTAGGCTGGAAAATAAGCTGTGGGTTTTCTTACAAGTCCTATGATTTATTAAGGTCATTTGGTATTTTGTTCTGTTTGCATATGCACAGAGGGCAGGAAGGAATTCTGTAAGGACACTTCACAAGTAATGCAAAAAATTGGAAAGCAGAAGTGCTTGGAAATATATAGAAATAGAAGGTAAGAAATGAAGAAGACATTAACTCAAAGGATATGGAGAAGGAGCATTTTTAAATGAAGAAGCACGTGAAGGAGGAGGTTAAAATAGGAATGATGGAAACCTGCCATACACATCAACCTGGGAGAATAAGCAGGGTTGGCATTAAATCCCCACAGCTATGTCCCACCCTGAAGTGAAATGAGCCTCTAGAGGAGGGGGCTGGCTAAAACACTTTGCTGTGGAGCTGTTCATTCATCTTGAGCCTTGGATCGACAGGAAGAGACTCCACACCTGAGTGTGTGTGTGCTGTGAGGGACAGGTAGTGATGCTGTGCTCTGAGCACCGCAAGGAGTGGGAATGCATCAGCAGGGTGCAGCCTCTCTGCAGGGAAGGAGAATTTGCCAGAGCTGAGCTTGTGCTTTTCTTTGAAGACCACAGTGAGCTGGAGGATGGTGACTGCTGGATTTGCGGATGGTGTGGTACTGGCAGAGGGCAACTCGGGCTGTAATGGGATTGGTAAGAGGACTTGGGTTGGATTTGGGGTTTGTTTTTACTTTCCTCTTCACAAAGTCGTTTTAAGTCAGTGGTGTTGTGATTGTTGTCTGAATCTCCATGTCTCTAGGAGATTTTGTGTCTCTGGGTGAGGCCCCTTGTGTCCCTTCCTGGGCTGGGTACACCTTGTCCTGTCCTTCAGAACACAGAGTTCCAGGTTTCCCAGTCCAATATGTGCACGGCAGTAAACCTTAACATTCCCAGTTTTAGATGTCATGGCAAACTCCAGAGCAGAAGGTGGCTCTTTGGATTAAGATTTCATGACAGCGACTTTCCTAATTCAGATTAGCACTTGAGTTGAACTGCTCATGGGCAGGGAAACCAGTCTGAGGTGTTGATTTTTCTCTATACAAAGGAAGCAGATATCTAAGCAATTGCTTGTCTTTAAATGCAGGTAGCAGCCGTTCTCCTTGGCCCTTCTTGTCCCAGGAGCAGCAGGGAGGACAAGCCAGCCCTCAGCACTCTTCTAGAGCACAACAGAAAGGTAGGAGCACCTTTCCTGTCCTGATATTCTGCTGGATATTGGCTTCTAGGCATTATTTCCACCACCACCTCCTCTGTGGTAGCTGTAAATGGAGACAGATTTTGGTTTTGCTTCTGCATCAGGGCTGGCATGTTGTTGATTTTTTATTTTTTCTTTCCTGGTGTTTCTACACCAGTTTTAAGGAGGGGAGGGAGCCAGATCTCCTGCCCAGTTACATTCACAGCCTTGCTTGTCATTTTTCCCGTCCATTCCAATTTCTTTTGGTGGTAGGAGATTTCCATACCACATCTTCTGCTTATCTTGGGGTGGGGAAGCAGCTGTGTTTGCCTCTCGTCTTTTCTCTTGTATGGGGCACTGCTTACTCTGTGTCAATACAGCCCTCGGTGTATGTGGAAACCTTGGTTTCTACTTTTATTCTATCAGCTTTATGTCCCTGTGCCCTGTTTTCCTTCCAGATCTCAGGATTGCACTCTCCCTTCCCCTCTGTTACCACACTGCCAGAGAGAGAAAAATCCTTAACTTTGTAGTGTGGCTTCTGGGAGACCTTTACTTATTATCTACTGGTTCCTCATCCATGTGTAGGCTGGTAGAAATTTAGCTCCCTTCCCCTTTATTCCTCTACCTTCCCCATATTCTCTCGTGTCTGCAGGTCTCTGTTTCCATCTCCTTTCCCCTGATCTGGTTGTACATACTGAAACTTCATGGAAGGGACAACCACGGGGGAAAAGGGGTCAGATATCCGAGCTTTAACCTTTAGCTAATGTGCCAGGAAAGCAACATGAAATGCAAAGTTGAGCATTTATAAATAGTATCTTTGAGAACAGCTGAAAACAAAATTACTTGTTTTGATGCTTGATTGAAATTTTCTTTGTAATTTATTTATTTGTAACTGAAGTTCATCCTGATATGGGATGAAACTAAATCTAAGGCTTGCTTGTAGCAGTCCCAAATCCTGCTGATCTGCACTGCTGTTTTTCCTCTGTGAAGTGAGAAGCCCTTGGAGCTGAGGCTGGATCACTGGCTGAGCCACAAGATGTGGCAATTCCTACCCTTGCCGTGCTAAAGCTTGTCCTGTCCCAAGCTGAGCAGCTCATCCCTGCTGTGAGGGGCCAGCACCCACATCCTCTGCCTTCCCTGAACAGCCACCCCTTCAGCGAAGAACCTTTTCCTAATATCCAGTCTCCTGGTGGGGTCTGAGTTTTTCCAGCTCAATAATGTCATTTTAGAGCATGTGTGACCCTCTCAAAAGAGCCATAGCTGTCAGTGCTGGCTTGTTCAGCTGATCTCCCAATATACAACATTCTTTGAAAGTTGATATTTTAAATCATTTCTTCTTGAGGTGTTAAACCTCTTCTCTCTCCTTTCCCTGAACCCCAAAATTGTCTGTAAAGCTGCTGGATCCCAGAGCGTGATGGAAGAAATGCTGATTTGGAATCACAGCAGCAGTGGCTGTTGCTGAAAGCTCCTCACATTGTATTTTGTTGTTTTCAAACCCAGATTTAGCAAGGATAGAGGAGAGAATGGACCAGAAGATGTTGGTGCGTTTCGTTTGTCCCCTTTGTGTGCACAGTGGGGCTCTCTAACCTTTGGGGCTGTTTGCACCACAGTCTTCTCTTGAAATTTATTCTCCTTAACCCTGCCTCATCTGTTCTCAGGGCTGCTCTTGGCCTTCCCAGCCCTATCCCAACCTCCCTTCCAGCCGAGGGTATATCCTGGCACAGAGCAGCCCTGACAGTGCCTTGGGGGTACATCTGCTTTTCCGTGCTGGCCATCAATCTGTTGGGGACAGGAGCTGTTGTTCTATCAGAGGTTCAGCCTCACCAAGGCTTGAAAGGAGGGAGTCTGTGGAGAGAAGATGTGTCCAGAACCAATTCCTAGGGCAAAAAGCTCCAGGTGCCAGGATAAACAGCTCCTGATGGAAAGCACAGTTAAGGTTCACCTGGGTTGATGCTGCCAGCTGAAGATGGTCACTGGGAACCCTCCCCTGCTTTAACTGATACTTGAGCATTGTGGAGAAGCCAGTGAACACGAGCTTGCATTTGAAACATTTTTATAACACCCATTTCACTGTAAACAATTCATTAAAATGACTTGCTAAGTCTTAGGCAAGTGGATTTTTGAAGGTTGCTCATTTTACTTATCCACCCAAAGTCAATTTGAGTATGAATATATAACATTTTACTCATAATAGCAAACAACTTCAGAGAAGAGACATTTATTCTGGAGGCAGAGATTCAAACTAGACAGCAATGATGCATTACAAATATATAATTATTTGCACTAATATTTGAGCAGGTGGAATGGATTAGTACATGGTCAACATTGCACTGCTGATAACATGTATTTTTCTATATTAATATGTACTGTGCAACATGTATTAAAATTGTCAATAATTCATTTTAACAGAGATAGCAATATTTATATTGCTGTGTTCTACAGACAGCAGAGTGAATTGTTAAAATGTGTAAAGCTGGGCTAGATTTAACTTAACTTTGTTTCCCAGCATGTGTGTTTTTAATTTCTCATTAAGGAAAAAAATATAACACCTTTCAACCTAGAAAGATTCTTGCTCTTCTGTGGAATTTCTGATCCAAATCCTTTCCTGCTCCCTCTAGCCTGTTAGGAGATGGCTTGAAATAAGACCTCCAAGACCCAGCCCAGCCCTTTGTAATAGGTGGATTTCTCCTGTGGATTTTTCTGAATTAACTTGAGATCAGACTTATTTTGTTTTTTATTTTTAAGACCTATTTTGTCTTCTGCTATCTTGCTTGTTGTTTTCCCTTCTTAATGCATTTTTGGAAGCCTCTGAGGGTAAAGTTAGTCTGTTTAACCTGTGAATGTATCTCCTTTTTTAACGAAGGATCAAGAGGAGACGTTGGGATAAGCAGGAAATGCAACATGGGGTGAGGCACTAAGTTTTAGAGGAATATCTTAAACTGACAGGGCAGTGTTAGGTTAGATTTTAGGAAGGAATTCTTCCCTGTGAGGGTGGTGAGGCCCTGGCACAGGCTGCCCAGAGAAGCTGTGGCTGCCCCATCCCTGGAAATGTCCAAGGCCAGGTTGGACGGGGCTTGGAGCAGCCTGGGATAGTGGAAGGTGTCCCTGCAGGGGGTTGGAATAGGATAATATTTAAAGTCCCTTCCAATCCAAACCATTCTGTGATCATAAATAATGTTGTCTGCAAGTGTTTCTGGACAATTGTTTTTTTCTGACTTGCAGACCTGTATTCAGGGGGACAAAACTGGATTTTGCTGCTTTTTTCCTCCTGGGGACATCTGTCTGCAGGAAGGCAACTGAATTGCAAGCAGCAGTTCAAAGCAGCCAGAATCCCTGCATCCATCTGAAGACTTTAAAATAATGTTCCTGACCAGCCAGACACTAGTTCAACAGGGCTAGTGAATCTCTCCCTTTGTGTGTCCTTTTTTGTACTTTTTACTTTTTGGTATATATGTTGATATATATTAATCTCAGAAGTGACTGTGGGGATGGATTGCTCCCTCCTCTTGTCTAGGTGACTCCTTTATTCTGAAATAGCATATTGCATTTGAAAAGCTTCTTTAATTGTGGAATGAGATCCTTGTGCAGTGTCAGAGCATCTGCCACAAATGTCTGCATGAACTGAGCCCCCAGTCGAGACTAAAGAAAAGAAAGTCTTGCTTAGCTGTTGAGAGTCAACTTGCTGCTTTTTAATTTACTTTTTTCTTCCTGCAACAGGGAGAGCCTGAAATAGTAAATTTGAGGCAGAGCTTGAAGTCCAGGTCTTCTGAAGGAGACCAGGAATAGCTGGCTTATGTTTGCTCAACATATAGGGCTCAGTGCCAAATTCACTGCTGGTGTGAGCAGCTGTAACTTTGCCAGCTTCAATGGAAATATGAATTTTTAAAAGTCCATAAGCACGTTAGACACATACCTTTGTCTTTCCACAATTAGTTTTGTTGCTTGCATAGCGTGAGGCTTTCTGTAGCACATAATCCAATGCCTAAATGTAGTAATTCCAATGCACTTGAGATCAATTAGATTTGTACTTTTAAACTCAGTTTTGTCTATAAAGATAATGTTATATTGCTGAAGGGATTTGGTATTTAAAATGTCTGAACAAGTCTAAGTGGCTCTTGGGCATTATAATTTTTATTTAGCTGCTTTTAGCCCAATCACTAATCAAATTAAAACCTACCATGACTGGTGTATAACTCAGAGCAGACGGTGGAGCGTCTTTGGCTGACAGCACTTAATTTTGTGATGAGAGGGGTGCTAAGGTGGTGCTTTTGTTAGCAACAAAAGATTCATTCCTCTTTGCTGCAATTTGAAAAGCAGGTTAAAGTGACTTTGGGGGGAAAAAACCACATAGGTTCAAGGTTGTAGTAGTCCCTGCAAAGATCTCTTTGAAGTCTTTACACTCCAAAGGCTCTTTGCTTTAAAGGAAATGGCTTTATTTGGTCCCTCTAAACAAGAATAATGCTGCTGGTTGTGTTGAGAGGAGGGGGAGGAGGGTAGGAAAGAGCTGTCTCAGATCAGAGCACTGGAGGGACAATTCCTTGTGCACCAGTGGTGTGATCCCAAATGTGGTTTGTTTCCATCGAGAAAGCCGGAGCCATTCTTTGTGCAGTGTATAATTCCCTCCATGTTGGTGTTTTCCATTCAGAGCCACCATGTGAGGGAACGAGCAGGAAGGTGGGCAGTTTTCTGCTTTGTTTCATAGAAAAATTGTGCATTTAGCCACGTTAGGGGCCGAGCTTAAAAAGAGAAGGCAGGAAATTATGATTCAACGGGAGCGCTGAGTGCGCGGCTGTTCAGTCACGTTGTGAGGGCAGAAATGAGCAGCAGTGTCAGCTCAAGAAGAGAGTTCATCCTGGTGCTTTATTTCCAGGACTGAATAAGGTCCTAATCAGGCTCAGGAAATGTCTGCTCTTAGAAAGTCCTAAGAGTCTTGTCAACTTGGTTTAAAAAAAAATTGCATGAGTGTCAATTGTGCTGTCAGATACAGCACTTGTCTCCAGCTTTGAGTCGGAGTGCACTTTCTTTTAATTGTCAGTGCCAGAAAATTGCTTCATGCCAAAAAAGACAAGCAATAGCTCTCCTTCTTGAGCATTCTCTGTATAAAATAGACACAGAAAGAACTAGATGTGCTGAGGAAGCTGTGGGAGAGTGACAGAATGTTTTTCAAGTTTTTATCTTATTTCTTGGATGTTGAACTATGTGGATTCCAAGGGGAAATGGAGCAGAGACAGTTGTGAGATGAACAAGATTGCAGAAGACAACACAGTTACTCTGCACTGCCACACAAGACATAACTGGAGGCAAAAGAAGCAAAAGTGGAGCAGTTCCCCAGGCATGGTAACATCATGGGGGACTGATCACCAAATTCCCATTCTGTGAGTTTAAATGGGCACTTGTGTTGGCTCCCTATATCATGGGCTAAGAGAGAAGGGATCTATTCCAAAGTCTGATTCATCCTGGCATAGAACTAAAGTAGGACAGATGATTTGCTTCCTAGAGGAGTCTCAGTTGCTCCATCAGTTCTGAAGGGATGCAAGCCACTTGTTTAGGCCAGCTAAAATGAGGTGCCTGGCAAGTAAGAGGGCCTCACCTACTTGTAGAGGCCAAGAAAGCCATGGATATCTGTTCTTTTGACCCCTGAAAACTGTCTGTGATGAATTCAGCCCTTTCAGTTTGCATGGCTCATTGGGTTTCATCTTCCCTGTCAAGTGGAAGAAGCTAGAGATGATTTTGCTTCCCTGGTAAGTCTGGTGGTAGACTAGAGAGCAGAGGTTTTGATAGCAGGCAAATGCTTCTTTTCTGTGTTCAGGAATTGTCTTTAGGAAGGCTGCACAGTCCCTCTGGCTGCCGTGGCCCAGCACTGCTCAGGGGTTTATCTCCCGTGACAGTGCTGTGTGAAGGAGCACGTTGTGCACATGGTGATGCAGGCATGAAAACTGCTTCCTAAACTGCTTTGATCTTGGTCTCTTTGGTGATCACAAAGCCAAGGGATGAGCCTCTTCTGGAGGAGCCATTCTGTTGTGACTGATGAAGAAAACAAGCAAATGGAGGAGCAAGAGAAAAGAGGTTAAACTGGACAAAAGGCTTGGACTGAAATCTGAAAAACGCTTCCTTTATTTCTCTTTGCTTTACTCTAAACAAGTCTTTGATTTCTTTAATCTGACACTGGCTAACTTCAAACAAAATGAGTTTTCTTCTAGCTTGGTTCCCTTCTGCTTGGCATCTCTCTGCTCCCACACCTGCTGGTCCTTGGCAGAGCAGAACAGGCCCCCTCTCCCTTTGCTCCCCCCTGGATCCCGGCTCTGCCTGCCTGAGTGGCAGCTGCTGTCTGACCGTTTGCTCTGCTCCTGCTTGGGCACTTGTCTAACACTGCACAATGGGCTCTGCTGCATGACAGACTATCTACAGATGCCATCCATCTGTTCCATCACTGGCTTCTTGGGGAAAGGGGCTTTCTTCCGTTCTCCTTGGAAGTCTCCATCCTGATTCTTTTTCCACACAGTGAACTTCCCTTCATAGGTGGAGTTCTGCAATGCTGGACCTGGGCTTCAGTGACTTCTGACTTCTGGTTGGGGTGCACCTCATGTCTGTCTGCTTCCTGCAGGGCTCTGGTTGACCTGCCCTCATATGTCCTCACAGCTTTCACCCTCTTGTTTTCCAGGATCCGTTTCTAGCTAAGGCTTATCAGGTCGTGACAGAAATGATGTCTGTTGCCCTTCCCAGAGCAGCTGAAGAATTAAGAGATTTTTTTTTTTCCCCCTGTGCAGCATTGAAGGTTATTTTAGCCATCCTATTTGCCCTTCTCTGTGTTATGAACTGTGAACCACTAAACATCTTTTTGTCCCGTCAAAGGATCACTTGGGCTTCCCTATCAGTTTATTTTTTTTTAAACCAGTTCCCTGAGGTTAGGATTTTGAGAGTCTCCAAAGCTGAAGGCTGCCACCAACATCAAGAAAAAATTATTTATTTCTTCCTGAAGAAAATCCTGGGTTTGGCTGGACATCCTCCTGGATGCCCATCTCTCCCAGGGTGCTTCCATCTGACCTGCCATTCTCTTTCAACTCTGCCTTGGGCCTACCTTACCTGGAGGCAGTTCTGATCCTCAGCACTCCCTCCCCTCTCCTCATCCCTCCTCCCAAGCCACCACGTGCTCCTCAGCCAAGGCATTTTTGGCAGGACAGACAGGAACTATTCCAAGAACAGGATCTTCACCAGTCAAACAGTTGCCTGTCATCTTGTCCCCTCCTGATTCACAGGTGGCTTTGAGCTTCCCTGTCTGGCAACACAGGAGGCAACAGCGAACAGAGCCTCGATGACTGAACTCAATGTAACAGCAGAATTTGGAATGACAGGATGAGAGATCACCTCTTTGCACTGTGGTGCTCTGAAGGCAGGCTTCTTATCCTGCAGAATCCTGGAAATTGTTGTTGACATCAGCCTTAATGGAGTGAAATAGAGGTCATGTCCAGCCCAAGGTTGCCTTGTTATGTTTAGTGTTTGATTGGTTGGGTTTTGGCATCACTATCTGCCTCCTGTACCTGTTCAGGGTGTGCTGCCGATTCCCTGTGCAAGTTTATAATCTGTGAGTTTAATCTTTACTCACTTGGATTTTTCTTTAATACAGCCTTTGCAAGTACCAAATTTGACCATGGCTGTACTTATCTGCATGGGAAGTGTAGGTGTTACTGCTGGCATTCCCAGATGTAGGATAGACACAGGATAATTCAGATTGAGAGGGACCTCAGAAAGTCACCTGGTCCTCCCATCTCCCACTATTAAAGCAGAATCAGCAGTGAATTCGGGTCATAAAGAAACTGCATTTAATAGCACTAAAAGAAGGTGATTTACTGACTGTGTCTCTAAGCCCTGTTTTGTCAGGATGGGCGTTAATTGCTTTTATTGTATTGAACACTGGAGTAAATCAGGTCTGGTTTCCTGGGGAATTATGCCCAACAGGTTCCTCCCTCTGCTCAGTGATCTGAGAGGTCTTTACCTAAATGATTCCGTGATTCTGAACTCCAGTAAATCACTCTGGGATGCCCTCTGAGCTGTGCGTGTCCCACAGCTTCCAGGTGGATGAGTGTCTGTGTGTGCTGTGGATCCTCGTGAGACGCATGACATCTGGCATAGCTCTTGTTCATTAACATATGTTCTAACTGGACACCAGTTCACACATTTCAGCTGGTCAACAGATGGAATAAACAACAAACTGCTGCTGAGTTTGGGAGTGCACTGATTTGTGTTTCTGATCTTTGCATTGAACTTTTTGCATTACATTTATTTAATCTATGCCTTTGCCACTTTTAGTTAAAATGGACTAATGAGCCATCTCTAGAAATTAATAGAAATCTAGAGTGGTTTGGGTTGGAAGGCACCTTAAAGATCATCTCATTCCATCCTCTGCCATGGGCAGGGACACCTTCCACTATCCCAGGTTGCTCCAAGCCCTGTCCAGCCTGGCCTTGGACACTTCCAGGGATGGGGCAGCCACAGCTTCTCTGGGCAACCTGAGCCAGGGCCTCACCACCCTCACAGAGAGAGAAGAATCAGTTTGGATATATCCATGGCAAGACCCTGAGCTTAAATGCTGGCTTCAGTTTAGGAAAAAGCTTTAGGTTTAGTCCCTGGCAGAGGGAATTGTGGAGTCACTCTCCACCTGCCATCACCTCCACTGCACCTGGTTTAAAAGCTCAGCTGGCCAACTCCCCTTGTAAGAGAGGTTCACTCAGACACTGGCTGAGATACTTGGGGATTGCCTGGCCAGATGAAACACAGACACTGAGCTCCCCATGGAAAGTAATCCAGAGTTATTCCTGTGCAGAAGTCCAAAGGCATAAACTTGCAGTCACTGGTCCCCAGGCCTGAGGGATTAATCTTTGCTTTAGTGTCCTGTAGCAGCACAGAGCTCAGGGTGGATTTATGCAGATTTTTGCCTGAAATTCTTCATGGGAGCCCTCTGCTCTATTGATACCCTCCCAAATGATATTTATGTTCCTCTTGCACCAGCACAAAAGAAAAAGAGTATTCCCTAAAAGTCAGAGGATACCATGAATGAGGGGTTCATTTGGTGAACAGGCTCATGGGACAGTGACAGATGGTTTTGGGGACCACATCATGCAGAAAGGGAGGTGTTGTGAAGCTGCAGAGGAGCTGTACCCTCTGGAAAGATTCCTGTGGAAGTAGGGCACTGATGGGAGTGTCTCTTCCCTCCTTTTCCATGCCCAAGTGGGATCCAGTGCTGTGCTTCTCTCCTGCTTTGTGACCCTGTGGTGGGTGAGGCTTTCTTGGCCTGTGTTTCTGATATTCAGTTATGACTTGTATGAAGTATATAATATATATTCCTTTGTACAGGAGTAGAAAAATAGCTTTAAATCATATTTAGAGTAGTAAGTTCTTGATCCAAGATGGGCACTAGTCATTTTTGAAGTTCCTAGGCAAGGATGGAAAATATTAAATACTTCCCCAAGCATTTTAGCCACTTAAGTTCCTGATTCTCCAAGGAAAGTTTTTTTTTTTTCCCCCCCATACCTCTGTAAAGTTTGGGGTTTTTTTGCAATGTGGCTGCCATTTGAGGTCAATACTCACAGAAGGGAAAGTGCCTGGCTCACAACCCAAGCAGAGAAACAGTTAAGCATCTTAAGCTGTGTAAGCAAAAAAAAGGGGGAAAAAGTTGCCAACATATTTTTGACAAAAGACAGGAAAATGACAGGCTGTTTGGGGTATGCAAAAAATGTTTCCTTTCATACATATTGACAGCCAGAGGGGGGTTATTATTGAGAATATGGGTAAAGTTACTGCCAGTTTCTGCTGGTACTCATGTTTAAAAAGAAACTATGGAAACCAGGAGTAGGAATATTAATTAAGTTCAAATTTGGAATGCCTTTGCCAGGAGTGGCTGCATGAATTCAATGAAGCAGCCTGTTGGGTTGCAATTCACTACGTTGTTTGCAATTTAATAGAATGCTGAACTTTTCATAAATTAACATGTTGTTTCAATAATCTGATTAAAAGGTTATATGTTGATAAGATTAGCTTTAGCTGAGTTTTTTCCCCTTCTTGCTTAAAGAACCAGTGTATGTTTTCTTTAATCAGTTTGCAGCCATAAACTGTACCTTAGGGGCAAGATCTCTGACTCCTTTAGATTTTGGAAGTGAAGGTGGAGTCAGTGTAGTTGGGACAGTTCACACCAGCTGAGGGTATAACCCTTGTCCCCAGGTTCTGGTGAGCATCTCAATTACAAAAATATTCCAGAGATACTGATCTTGAAAAAGGCTTTGATTAGCTGTGGAAGGTGATTTAATTCTATTTTTATAGGACAGGATGGGATGTATGTTGTCTCTGGGAGTAGCCAAAGGAATGGAAACACAGATTGCCAAGTGGAAATACCTTCAAACAGAGCAAACAAGTCCTTGTTTGTGCAGACAGGTCCCCTCTCTGCCCCATTCCTTGTGTGCTTTCTCTTCTCCCTGGGGCCAGTCCCAGCTGTTCACCCATGTCCAGCTCTCCACAGAACTTGTGTGCCCAGGTACATCAGTTGGCACAACAGTCATTGGGCAGAAACAACCCAAAGCCCAGGAATGACCTGAATTTTACAGCAGATAAGGAAAACCACATACACGGAAAATCAGGTGCTCAGTTATGAGTCGGGGCCCAAACAGCAGCCAGTTCTGTTAACTATTCTGCTATTTATTCTAATATAAATTATTCCTGATTTATGGCCCAATCCTGAGCTCTGAGCTGACATACACATTCAGTGCTAACATTTGTTCACCAAATCTCCCTATCCCATGGTCTTTTCTGACAGCAGAGGAAAGACTTTCCACGTGACAACTCTCACTTTGCCCAGCTTGTAGCTCAACCAGGGGAACGAGGGAAAGGTGACAGAGGGAGAGGTGAGGGACAGAGTTGGAGGGCTGAGTGTTGGCTGTCTTGTGTGCAGGAGGACAGGTGAGTTATCCAAGGGATGCTGCTCTGTTTTGGGGAGCACAGTGAAATGCATTCCAGGTAATTCCCTCAAAACCCTTCACAAGAAAGTAGCTGGTGGTTCAGGGAGGCTGCCAGGTCTGGGTAAGAACAGAGAGCTGCTCTGGTTTTTAACTGCCTTACATCTTTGTGGTAAGAACGGGGACTGTGTTCAGAAAGCACTTATTAAGCCAAAAATAACCCCCCATTTTTTGGAGAAAAGTGAGTTATAAATATAATCACAGTCAGCAGTAGATCTCAAATCTAAATTGCATGCTTTGCTGAGAGGGTTTTTTAGCCCAAGCAGAGGTGAGGAGATGGCAAAGATGCACTTCCCGGACGTGGTAGAAGGGAGGCAGCCTTGTTTCAAGTAATGCTGCTTCTGGGCGATAATCCAAAATGCACAGTAGGCAGAAGTTAAAAGGAAGTGCTTGCTTTTAGGTTTTTAAACTATATCCCTTAATCCTGGGTGATGATTGACAATCATGATTTAGAGTATGAGGTGCCCCTTTCTAATCCGGCAAGTTTGATGTTATTTGCGTATCTAGTATGGCTTTATTCAACTAAAACTAAATGGGAGCCTGTGCAATTGATGCCACATTTCAGAGATGAGTCCTGGACTGGGAGTCTATTTACAGATTAGTGGATACACAGCTTCCATAGTAGTGGCCCTTTTTAATGCGTGTGTGTGTGTAATTTAAGGACTCCAAAAGGCGAATTTACAATTAAAATGTTTCTTGCTGGGTAAGAATACTAGTGGGAGACTTTTTACATAACTTAATTCACCGTGAAAGGAAGCAATATACAAGATTATATTAATCCTGGTTTGATAATTATAGTAAAATAAGAATACATGTTTGTATTTAATAGTGATAAAAAAAGCTATCGTTTATTGGCTTTGTGTTTTTTATTATAACATATGTGCTTGATCTTAGTTCCAACAGAAATGCTTCTCCTCTTGCTGAAGTTTGCTGAAGTGAATGTAAAATGAAGAGGACAAAACAGTTAATGAGTATTTGCCCAGGGTTTGTTTTTTGTAAAGGTGAGCTGACACTTCTTATCTCCTGCAATCAGCAGCTTTTAAATCAATTTTGCTTAAAGAAAAATAGTAATAGATCATGATACATTAGAAATGGCAAAGAGAGGGAGCATCTGAGGGGGGAAAAAAGCTGGATATAACTTAAGCATGTAAAGCTTTGCAGCATCTTCTGCATTTTCTAGGGTTTACTGTTGATTTACCAAATGCAGACTAGCTAAGATGCACACTCTTGCTGATTGAAGCTTGGCATGTATATTTAGCATTAATCACAAGCAGCTGTGGTGGAGGGAAACCTTCTTTCTAGCCAGCCAGATTATATTAGATTAAAATGATCCATATGTAAGGTGTTGCAATACCTACTACTGGGGCAGGAGGGAAATCACATTATACTTGCAACTAGATTAACATAGGGATTGAGCTGACAAATAATTCTCTCCTGCTTTTTATTTTGTCATGTGGGAGAAAGAAAACATTGCTGGACCAGTGAACTGCCTCAACAGGCACAGCTCTGCAGTTGCTTTGGCCACACAGGCCAGCTCCTGCAGTTAACAGAGGATCCCAGAAGAGCCCAATGCCATGGGAATCATTGAATCATTGGAAATTATTGGAAAAGACCAGTGAGATCACTGAATCCAACTGTTAACCCAGCACTGCCAAGCCACTACTAACCCATGTCCCCAGGTGCCACATCTACAAAGCTTTTAAGCCCCTCTAGGGATGGTGATTCCACCACAGCCCTGGGCAGCCTGTACCAGGGCTGGACAACTCTTTCGGTGGAGAAATTTTTCCTACCATCCAATCTAAAACTCCTCTGGCACAATTTGAGGCCATTTCCTCTTGTCCTGTCCCTTGTTCCCTGGGAGCAGAGCCCGACCCCCACCTGGCTGCCCTCTCCTGTCAGGGAGTTGTGGAGAGCCAGAAGGGCCCCCCTGAGCTTCCTCTTCTCCAGGATGAGCCCCCTACAGCTCCCTCAGCTGCTCCTGGTGCTCCAGCCCCTTCCCCAGCTCCATTCCCTTCTCTGGACACGCTCCAGCCCCTCAGCATCTTTCACGTCGTGAGGGGCCCGGAACTGGACACAGCACCCGAGGTGTGGCCTCAGCAGTGCCGGCACAGCAAGACAGTCCCTGCCCTGGTCCTGTGGCCACACTATTGCTGATCCAGGCCAGGTGCCACTGGCCTCTTGTCCACCTGGGCACATCTGGGCTCATGTCCAGCTGCTGTAACCAGCAGTCCAGGCCCTTTCCCACTGGGCGCTTCCCAGCCCCTCTTCCTCCAGCCTGGAGCTGCAGGGGATTGTTGTGACCCAAGGGCAGGACCCAGCCCTTGGCCTTGCTGACCCTCACACCACTGGCCTTGGCCAGCGATCCAGCCTGTGCAGATCCCCCTGCAGAGCCTTCCTGTGTGAAGTGCTGGAGCCCCAGTCACAGAATCCCCTCTGCAGGGAGCACAGCTGCCGGTGAACCACAGTGGGCCCCCAGGTGGGTGATGTTGGGTGTGAAGTTTTGCACCTTGGATGCTGGAGAAGCCAGCTGTCAGCTGGAACAGGGAGCCCCTGCCTGGGACAGTGCCTGGGGTAACACCAGCTGGGGAAAAGGCTGCCCTGGATGGCAACCTGGTGTCCCAGGCCTCGTGGGAGCGTGTCACCATGGGGCCTGAGCATGTGCTGTGTGCTTGCAAACGTCATGTGTGAGGGCAGGGGTATTTTCCTTTGTGGCTGGAGACTGTCAGCGGAGAAAAATACGTGATGTTTTCTGTACTGTCCTGGAGAAACAATAGCTCAATAAAATATTGCACGGGGCTGAGGAGTGGGGAGCAGGGGGGCTGGGCTGGATTTGCATAAGGCCAGTGTAGGAATTTGGCTGCCAGCGGGGCAGGGGGAAGCAGGGGGCTATAGAATTCACTCTCTTGATCCTGAATAGCACCGGGGGCTCCATGCTGAACTACTGGGATGGAGCCATGGTGGGCCTGGGCATGCTTCCAGCACACTCTGTCACAGAGGAAATTCCTCCCTTCAGTAGTTTTGTCTGAGCAAAGAGGACAGGGCTGGGGTCCTGATTATCTGGGACCCTTGAGGAACCCACCTATATTGTCATCTTGTTACTGTGTTTGCTGATTTTTTTAATTTTTGTCTTTTATTTTCACATAGCCTCTAACGGCATCAGATTTTTGGGACAGTGCTGGGCACTCTGGGAACCAGGTTGTAATCTGGCATCCATTCATTCTTATGCTAAGATCTCCTCCCTAATACTTTTCTGTGTTGAGTGTGAAGCTCAGAGCTGGCTCTTGCACCCTGAAATTAAAAGCTGCTGTCTCACACTCTTGCAGTGTTTTGCTGTTGCCCCATGCTGCTCTCCTACCTCATGAGCCAGATGTTGACCACTTCGCCCAACAGCCACGTGCTTTCCTCTTCCTTTTTCGTTTTCTCTGTACCTCTCTTTCATTGTCAATCCACTTCCTTCACCAACCTGTTGTTCAGATTGTTTTTCTTTTTCCACCTGGCTCACGTCACCTAAGATCTGGTGGCACAAGGAATTTGCATCCTGCCACATTCAGAAGGCTCTATTTGAAGAGGTATCGCATTTTTCTAACACAAGGTCTGTGTCACGTATTTGGAGATCGTGGTAGGGTCTGAAGGTTGTTTTTATGCCTGTAGAGCTGGTGTGGTCTCCAAACAAATTCTGCGGGTGATAAAGCTCAATGAGCAGTTTATTTTAGCTTTAGTATTCTTTACACTAATGTATTTAATTGATGTGCCAAAAATGTCTGGGTAGGAGCTTTGATGCTTCTGTCCATTTACATGTGAAAAATGTAAGTTTTATACCAGGACTTGTTTAGATATCTGCAATTTTTTTCTTAAGCAGTGATCTCCATTGAGATCTTGGGCTGCATCTGCAGCTTAATGCTGCAATATAATTGTTCTGTAACAGTGCTGCAGCTGGAAGCAAAGCAGGGCAGGGGCTGCAAATCACTCTCAATAAGTCAGGAGTGGAGAGATCTGAAAGGCATCGAGGTTTGGACTCCGGATTCCACTCAGGAATCCTTGAAAATTAAATCTGTTGAGCTCAGTTAAACCCCTTCCTGTTTAATGAATACTCTGGGTACCTGGAACACATGCCAGTGAGCCTCAGTAACACATCCACAGCTTATGGCTTCTTTCTTATCTTTCCTGGTATCCCAGAGAATGCCAGTGAGCTGTTGTACGAAGGATCAGCTGGACAACTTTAGGGTAGCAGCACTGTTTGGGTGTGAAATCAGAACAGCTGCCTGTGAAACCTCTGTCCCTGCAATTACTGCCTCTTCAAGGTGTGTGTTCCTCCAGCAGAATTGGTAGGGAAAAAACCTTTCCTATTCCTATTTGAATTTGGGCTGGTTTTAGGGATTCGTCTGCCTGTAAAGTCACATGTCTTCATGCCATAGGTGCAATGCAAGGGCATCTTCCAGAGGGTGCAAGTGATAATTGCAGTGGTCCAGAGCAACTTTGGCAGGTTGTAATCATGAATCTGATCTCTCTGTGTTGAGAAGGGCAAACTCTGTGATGGTGAGCTGCTGTTTCCTCCATATGTAGGTCATAACTTGAACAGGACTTGTCGTCACTCTCAGATTAAATGCTGCTGACATTCTTCTGGGATAACTCTGTTTTCCACCCATGTGCAAACCATCTGTTTCTTGTAAATTTGTAGATATAAACCATGGCTGTTTGGACAATTGATGTCTTTGAAAGATGTCTTGTTCTGTACGTCTCAATGAGATTTAAAAATCAATCAAAGCCTGAAAACTATATACTTTCCCCAACCCTAATGAATGCGTGTCTCTAAGCAAAATTGCAGCTTGCATTATATTTTGAATTAATTGGCAAACAGTTACATAAAGAGATCATATTAAGGTCTCTGAAGAAGGAAGCTGGGTTAAGAATGAGCTTTCATCTCTAAATCTGCTTTTTCTGACTTTTTAAAAGCTTGATTTGTCAAGATGTAGTTGACTTCTGTTTTGTGTATAGATTTTCTGTCTTTGTTTTTCTTTTAAACAAAACATGTCAAGGGGAAGCCAATATAACATCAAAGCACTAAAATAAAGAGCTTTAAGGGAAGGAAAAGAGAGATGTTAAGATTAGGTGAAAGAGGGAAGGCAAAGGTGTGGAGGAGATATGAATCAAGTAAATAAAGACATGGCAGTGAACTGCTCTAATGAGACACAAGGCTAATTAAAGAAAAGGAACAGATTTAATTATTCTCAGATATTTTTCAAGGCACAAGAATGAGGTTAGCTGAAATCTCAGTCCTGCTGCAACTTTTTCTTTTGCTTTTTTTTTCAATCTTCCTTTATGAAGGCACTGAAAGGCTCCCTGAGTTCTGGCCTTGTGAGTCGTGTGCTATTTTCCTCCTAGTGCTGCTGTCCCTAGGTGTAGTAATGTTTTCCTGGCCCTGCTTTCCACCTTGTGTTCAGGGAATCATATTTGAGACCTGGGTCTCACACTTATTCCTGAATGAACCCTATTTTAGAACTCAAATTCTGGGTCATACCATCGATTCCTATTAATCCAAACCTACCTGAAAATTAAATGCAAATAGGGCAACGGAGCTGGGGAAGGGTCTGGAGCACCAGGAGCGGCTGAGGGAGCTGGGGAGGCTCATCCTGGAGAAGAGGAGGCTCAGGGGGGCCCGTCTGGCTCTGCACAACTCCCTGACAGGAGGGGGCAGCCACGTGGGAGTTGGGCTCTGCTCCCAAGGAACAAGGGACTGGACAAGAGGAAACAGATGTGGCACTTGGGGACACGGGTTAGTGGTGGCCTTAGCAGTGATGGGGGAGCAGTTGGACTCGATCTTAGGGAGCTTTTCCAAACGAAACGATTTTATGCAGTGATATATCCCTGCTATCCAGTGGTGGAGGCAACAGCTTGGACCTGGTTATCACCTCCAGGGCAATGGACTGGTCTGTGGGAATAATGTTGCTTGACTAATCTCAGGAAAGGATGGAAAAAAATTGATGTGTGAATTGTTTGGGCCATGCTGAATAGTGGTGACTGTTTTAAGCATGAGCTGCAAAAGACTCATCAGCCACCTTGAGAGGCCTCCAGCTCTCCCTGTCCATTGCTAAAGGCATCAAGGCACTCACCATGAATTGTGGGGTCTCCTGGGACCAGGGGTCTGGAAGCTTGGTTTTGCAACCCCTGATTCATCAGTGCCTAAATTGGGTCAAACGTGAGTTGGAAGGGACCTTAAAAACTAGCTTGTTCCACCCCCTGCCATGGGCAGGGACACCTGCCACTATCCCAGGTTGCTCCAAGCCCTGTCCAACCTGGCCTTGGACACTTCCAGGGATCCAGGGGCAGCCACAGCTTCTCTGGGCAACCTGTGCCAGGGCCTCACCACCTTCACAGGGAAGAATTTCTTCCCAATATCCCCCCTAACCCTGCCCTCTGGCCCTGGGAAGCCATTCCCCCTTGTTCTGTCACTCCATGCATTTGTCCAAAGTCCCTTGCCACCTCTCTTGTAGGCCCCTTTGAAGTATGGAAAGGCTGCAATAGGATCACCCCTGAGCCTTCTCTTCTCCAGACAATCTGGAGACGAGAATCTTGATCTGCCTCACCTGAGAAGGAAGCAATTTGTAGAGGTTATACTTTGAAAACCAGGCCCATTCCCTCCCAAGGCTGAGGGCTTGTGGCACACAAGAGCTGCCTCTGTGGGAGTTAATGGCAAACCTTCTGTGGCCTTCCATGGTCCAGTTTTGCCATCACCAAAATGGAAAGAACTCTGTGCAGGTACAGCTTTCAGGCAAAATGCCTTTCTCCCCCCATCACTCCTCACCCCCTCCTCCTTCCCACCCACTCCCCTCATCCTCCAAAAGAAAACTCGTGTGCGCTCGCCTCTTGCGCCGCCTTGGCACTGCATGAGAATACTTGCAGCAAAAGGAAAGAAAGGAAAAAATCCTGAAAGCCATGCTTTTCCCAGCAGGTTGGCACCATCGCTCCAGCTTTCATCCGCGGGAGCAGCGTGCCAATCTCACGCCAGCACAAACAGATGTGACTCTAGAGCTTTGAGTGTCCAATGAAAGCGGCATTGCTCGCTCCAAAAGCCACCAAAATGCACCACCCTTAGGATTTTCCATTGAGACAGACGGTTTTCTCAGAGCTTTGCTTCAAGGTGCCTGGGTTTGGGGTTGGCTTATTTATTTATTTCCCCTCTCCTTTGGGCCCGGACATTATTCCGATGCTCAGCACATGATTTCTGGCTCAGAAGAATGTTATCAGGCCAGGTTAAGTGCACGGCGGGGCTGCTCGCCGCTCCCTGAAAACCACTCTGCACACAAAGCAGTGCTGGATGGATGGATGGGGTGAAATGTATTCCACATGCACCGACAGCTCACGTGTATGGAAAACTTGTGCAACAGATAAACTGTATTTTAATTTTCACAAAACCAGCCCGTTTTCATGCCATTTGAGGTACATAAAGCAGCAAAATACATACGATTCCGTACGCTCCACTGAATCAGAAAAAGGAGGTGCTTAGTTGGCAAAACCACTTAATCCAGACATCTACAAGGGAAATGATCTAAGTCCAACGATGCTTAGTGGCAATGAGTGCCACTTAATAGGGATTGTAGTTCTGCTTAACTG
This sequence comes from Atrichornis clamosus, assembly GCA_013400975.1. Taxonomy (NCBI): domain Eukaryota; kingdom Metazoa; phylum Chordata; class Aves; order Passeriformes; family Menuridae; genus Atrichornis; species Atrichornis clamosus. The sequence continues at coordinate 76,255 of WBMZ01013108.1, read as the reverse complement.
GGACACCTCCAGATGATTTAGGAGGCTTAGTGGAACGGGGTGAACAATTTGCAGGCTGTATTCTTCCAAACGCATCCCTTTTTCTCATATGCAAAAAAATTTCTCCAGATGGCCTTCAGTGTTTGGGATGGTATTTGCTCCTTGGAATTTGCAAAGGCTTCCTAAGGGCTACTCCGTGCATGACCTGTGAGGGTGGGGAGGCCCTGGCACAAGTTACCCAGAGGACCTGTGGCTGCCCCATCCCTGGAAGTGTCCAAGGCCAGGTTGACTGGGGCTTGGAGCAACCTAGGATAGTGGAATATGTCCCTGCCCAGGGCAGGGATGGAAGTGGATGATTAAGGTCCCTTCCAACCCCAAACCCTTCTGTGGTTCCATGTGTTGATACAGTAAAAAATCACTGCTTGCTCATGAGCCTGAGCTGAGAGTTTTCCACAGGGGATTGGCCACATTTTTTAAGACAACAGGATCTACTGTGGTCATCTGTCCTGACACCTGGCTGATATCATCCAGAGAATGTCATCCTGAAGTCTCTGTCAGGCCCATCAATTTTAGGTTGAAATATAGTCTTTGTTATGGTAGGAGACATAAAACTCTCTTCCCTCCTCAGCGATGCCTTCTTGGTGCTCAAGCACTAAATCAGAGATTAAATCCCTTCAGACCTGGGAGCCTTGTAGCAGGGTGAGAGAAGAAACAGCTCTTAACTGATGAACCCTATTGAGAAGCAATGATGTAGCTGAACCATTTTCTTCAAGACAAGAACGATTTTGTTTAAAACATTCTGGAGAATTATTTTTACTAACCTGGTTTGAAAAGCTGGACACACCATGATCTCCTTTGGCATTATTTCACCAGCTTTCACTATCATTGCTTAGAGGCTCCAGTGGCCTTGGAAGTCCTGCTCCACACAGCAAAAAGTAAATATATGCTGAGAAACTATTTCCTAAATAACCTGGGATTTGGATAGACTGAACAGACAACCAAAAGCAAGTGGTATTATCCCCATTCTACACAGGAAAAGCTGCACCTTGGAGGGATTAAACAAGTTCTTCAAAACTCAGAAGCAGGATCAGGACTTGAACTCTTGTGACTTTGCTGCCCAGTCCCATCTTAACTGCGAGTTTTGCTCCCTCCTGAGATAAGGAATGCTCAAGGTAAGATTAGGCTCGGACTGGGAAGCAAACTCAGTGCTGAGGCGTATGACAAGATGTTCTTGTGAATTTTTAATTGTTGGCTGTGTGGACATGTGTGTAAGGCAATAACCTGAGGAATTCTGTCCTACATTTTGGAAAGTGTCGTAGCTTTGCAGCTCTTGGAATGAGTCTCGAGTGAAAAATCTGTTCTGCTGCGTGTTCGCTGTCATGTTCCCTCTAGATAAAGCTTTAAATCTGTGAACTTTGTGGCTGTTATTTCAGGAATTTATCTTTAGAACCAACTGACAGTATCCCTAGTATTTGGCTAGAGAGAAATCTCTTCTGGAAAAGACTAAGGTGGTGCAAGCTGATTTCAAATCAATAGTTGCCTGTTCCTGTTATACAAACTCAATGCTCTACGGTTTTTCCATCAGAGAAAAAAAAAAACAACATTTAGCTAGTTCTTTACAAAATGGCTTTGAATCTTTAGCAGCTTGAGGAGAAAATTTCTTTTCTCATAAATCTGGTTCATAGATTTGGGTTTCTTCTTAGAACTATCAGTGTGAGTTTAATTCCCGAAAACAAGAACTATGCTAAGTTGTTTAAAAAACACATAAAATTAAAGTGGGAGCAAATGGAGAGCTTTCTGTTCCCGTAAGGAAAAGCAGGGCAGTGGAGAAAAGCTGCAGTTAATGGTAATTCATGTTTTTCCTATGAATTTGGTCTAGGTCCACGTTGTATAATCTTTCTTCCTGTTCTTTTATTCACCTCAGGGTTTAAATATTTTTTAAAGTCTGTCCAGTGGGAGGTGAAGCCCATGTTTCTAGAGAAGGATTTTTACTTTGACTGGTGTGTCTTAAGGACTCTGCTGCTGAAATAGAAGGAGAAGTCAAATTTTGTGCATTGCAGTCTGTAAATTCTTGCTCTGTAGTCAGTTGCCTTCACAGCTGGCACATACAAAGCAGATGTCTGATGGTTTCCGTGATTTTACTTTGTCCCTTGGGACAAGTCAGGAGCTGGGCCTGGCTATCAATCCTTCAAAATTGTGTCCAGTTGTGAAATTGAGGGGAGAAATAACTTTGAAAATTTAGGGGCTGATGTGTTGGAAGTCAGCTACAAAAAACCCCCACAATTTTAAAAAAAGGAGCAGATTTTTCCATTGACTGTATATATTCTAACTATGTTGATGTAACCTCTTCTTTTGGAAAGGTGCTATTTTATCCACCACACGCTGATGGAGATCTAAGACAGACAACAACTATCCAAGGTTGGACCAGAAAAATAAATGACCAGCACAGAATGATTTTCTAGGGCAGAATGGCTGTTTGGCAGGGGGGAAACCTGAATTGGATGTTGATTCACCAGCAGGACGTGGAGACCCCTCATGGGACTGGAGCCACTGCATTAGTGCTGCCTGATGAAACAGAGGGAAGGAATCTCATAGCCCAGCTCTTACCCCTATTTCCAGCTCTTTTGGGACTGGACCACTCAGAGCAAAGTTACTCAACCCCTGTGATGTGCATCAACACACTTTGGAGGGGTTCTTAGGGTGTCCTGTGCAGGGCCAGGAGTTGAACTCCATGAACCTCATGAGTCCCTCCCAACCCAGGATATTCTGTGATTCTGTGATGATAACATAGTCCAGCTGCTGGCAATACTAAACTTCCTATGGACTTTGAAGGGCAGAAATATTCTGCAAAACAATGTTTCATGCCCTGATGGTTCCAGTTCCACAGCTGACTGCATGGTCATTCAAGAAATCTTTCACAAGCAGGGGGTCTCTGTAATAAAACTGTCCCTTTTCTCTCCTTTTTGCTGTTACTTTAACAATGAGACAAACTAAGCAGTGGAAACATGTGAACTTTAAATCACTTAAAAGCCATTGTGCTTGAAATCCAACTGCTTTCCAAGCCATGACGGCAAAAGGTTTCCCAGTTAGTCCAGAGAATTTTTTGGGGTGGTTTGTTTGTTTGGGGTTGGTTTTTTTTTTTGCTGTCATTTCTGTCCTGTTAATTTGAGCAGAAACTGTAATTAGATGTAAGTGGTCTTGTTCCCACAGAAATGAATGGCAGCATCTGGAGAGAGACAACCGTTCCAAATGCTTTTGGCTACCAGCTCTCCACAAGTCACCAGTATGGAGCAAGGGCCGGAATCCAGACTTCTGTCGGCCTAATTTTATATCTGTGGAAGCACAGCACTAAATCCAATATTCAAATGCCTTGCTGTGCTGGGTGCAGGACAGAGTGCATTCCAGACTTTTATGTTGCCTGCTCCTCTCAGGAGGCCAATCCCCGCTGTGTCTCCGTGTGGGACTGGATGACCAGAGCTCAGAAAAGGAGGGATGCTGGGCAAAGGGTTTGGGTGGGTTTGGTTTTTTACACCCTTTTCCATTATCCATTTTGACAGTAGCTGGGCTCTGCTTCCCCAGACAGGAGCAGGGCTGTGTTTGTAAGCAGTAATTGAGTTAAAGGACGTTTTGTGTCAGAGCTGAGCTCCTTCCTTTCCTTGAAGAAGGGCGGCTCCGGTTCCAGGTGTGGCTGCCGGCGCCGGTCCCTGCCTTGGAGCTCCGGGGCTCTACAAGGTCACACAGCTCCTTATCACCACCTAAATACATCTTCTGTGGACGTTTATCACAATCAGCACCAGGGTGCTGCATTTTTATCAAACTTTCTGTCCCCTCAAGGAGAATCAGACTTGAAGCTGATAGTGCTCTTCGGGAGTAAACATTTCCATTCAGCCTTCACAGTTAATTGAAATGGGATGAAATTCCTTTCCTTTCTTCGGCTTTTTTAACTTCTCTTTCTTGTTATGTTCAGGAGGAACTTGCAATCTTCCAGAAGCATTTCCATCTCTGGCCTTGTCCTACATAGCATTGCAGCCTCGCTCCCTTGATACTGTGTGTGACATCTCCAGGAGCAGAACAAAATTGTTGGCACTTCTCAGTGCCTTTTATTCAACTTCTATTAAACTTCTCCACCATGCAAAGCCAATTCTCTTGTTTTACCTCACTGACACTGATGAAAACGAAGTCTCCTCTCTACTTGCTGCTGCTCCCCAGGGCTGTGCCTTGTTTCTTTAAAATATGCAAAGGGAGGGGGAAGGAATTTAAGCTAAAATTTTTTAGAGCTGCCTGAAAGATTTGCAGGAACGGTTCCTGTGAGTCTAATGGGACTTGTGTCTCTAAACCCTTTCAAAACTCTCAAATCTCTGACTTCTGCTGTTGTGGAGGCATCAATGATGGCCCAATAAATGAGGGGAATTGAGATTTACAGCTGAAGGGTTGTCTCAAACTTACTGTTGCGTATAAAAGCAAATACAGTGTTTCTTCCCCAAAGCCAGGGTGCTTACCCTGAGTGCAGAATGAAAGTCTGAGCATTTACAAGTAAATCTGTTATTCAGCGTGGGAATTAAATTAAATTATTCATCCTTTAAGAAATTTAGGAATGTCAGACTCTTCCTTCCTTGGTAATTTCAGTAATTTGGTGGTAAAGTAACTTCAAACTTGTGACATGGCTGAGGTTCAGAGACATGTTTTCTCTGTGCATTTGACACTGTGAACTGTTTACATAAAATTATTACCATTATTATGAATTCACAAATAGTTATATCCTGGGGGACAGCACTTCATATTGCTAGATTTAAAGAATAATCACAGAATTACAGAAAGATTTGGGTTGGAAAAGACCTCCAAGTTCATTGAGTGCAACCTTTGACCCCAATCCCCACCTTGTCAACCAGCCCAGAGCACTGAGTGCCACACCCCATTGCTTCTTGAACACCTCCAGGGATGGGGACCCCACCACCTCCCTGGGCAGCCCCTTCCAGTGCCTAACAATCCATAATAATAATCTTTCTATTGCAAAATACTTTTATTCCTGGATTTGCAGGCACTATAGATTTTTGTTTGCTGTTAAAAGTTGCCTTTTTTTCTCTCTGCCAAGGACATGCTGGTAGTTCTTAGTTCTCATGGGACTGTGATTGTTTTTGTAAATGTTTGATTTTATTATTTTATCTTCTGGCTGGTCTCTAGGAAAAATGCCTGTAGTGTGGCCTTCCCAGAGGTGCCTAACTGGCCTTCCTTCAGTCACACTCAGCATTTGCATTCTATTGCTATAATTTGGATTTTGTTATGCTCCCTTTATTTAGCTGTTCCTATATTTCCATACTTTCCTGTTAGGCCATCTACAGGCACATGGTCTGAACTTGGGATTCCTGTCAATGCTGTATTTTGAAATGGGCTTTTTTCATTCTATTCATCCAGATACACCCATATAGGAACAAGATCCCTGCTGTGTTCCAGTTTGGTGTTTTTCTAGTGTTAAGTGATGGCGGCCTGAAGGTGCCTGATCTTGATTTAATGGTTCCCCTATCAGAATCCATGGTCATGTACAGGAGAAAGTGTATTCATTGCTTTTTTTTTTGGTTGTTGGGAGACTGAGTGTTCTTTTTAAATTGTTCACTTGCACGGGATCAGTGGCATGGGGATGTGAGCTGCCTGAATTATTACCTTTTTGGTTAATGTGAGCTACATGGGCTTATCCAAATTCTGACCTGTCCTGTGCCATTTCCTCTGGCATCATCATGTTCTGGTGGAGGCCAGTTTGAAATGCAGGAGAAGACTTTTGGTGATGATGATTTAGACTACAAGGACAGAGAGATGGTCTAGGTGACTGAGCTTAATTATTCATGTAATGATATGGTGTGAATTTCTCCATGAATAGGTTTCTCTTCGTGCTTTTCACACCCCCTAAAGAGAGATGGAGAGGGAGTTTTGACCAGAGCATGATGTGTCAGGGATCCCCCGTGAAAGTGCTGTGGAGGATAGCAGCTGTGAGGACCCCAGGCATTTGTGCTGTCAGAGCAGATGCACTGCCAAAGGCCAGAGAGGTGGGAATCCAGAGGTTCCTGCTGCAGGGGAGCATTTCCAGGCTCAGTGCCTGGGCTCAGTCGTATCACCTCACCTTCTCAGCAGGCAGGGGAGAGGAGCAGTGTGGAGAGCACCTGAACCATCATCTCCAAGAGCCTCTGAGGCTTTGCGAGGGAAGTGACCCACCTGAAATCACCTCTGCAAATAACTTGCCTCTATCAAAGAACTCCCTGGGATATCACAGGTGACATCTCTGGCAGCTCTTACTGTTGTATGATGTCCTGTGTCTAGGCCAAAAATTAATGACTTGGGATAAATACGGTTCCTGTGATTTTTGTGGTGCTGTGAAACCTGCCCAGCCCAGGACATCCTGTTTTGACTGTCCCCTCGTGTTGTGACTGTGACACAGCAAGGATGAGGGAGGCAGGAGAACACCAGGAGGCAGAAATATCTTCACTCATTCTCAGCTGGGGACTGTACTCCCTACAAAACCCTTTTCCTTAGTAGGTAGCAGAGCTGGGTAGAACCAAAGGTGCTGCTGATGAATGAATTGAAGAGACCTCCTGGGTCAGAGCTTTTGCTCCCCTCCTGACCTGTACTGTGATGAAGTGCCATTCTTAAACAGATCAAGGTGCATTTTAATCCTGGCTGGGGTTTGTTTTCTTGGGTGGAGAGGGAGAGCTGTCCTGCTAGTTCACTTATCCAGGCGATTCCATGCCCTCTCTGATCTTATGGTTGAAACCTTCCTCTAATTTCCAGCCTAAATAAGATCAAGGTTCACTTATGCTCATGTGCATTACTGTCCTTTAGCATCAGTAGTTTCTCCCTGTAGGCATTAAATCTTTGGAATCATTTACAGCAGCTCTATCCCCTCCCAGCCTTGCTTTGCTAAAGCAGGAGAATTATTGTTTACGTGCCATCCTGCCCCATCAATCCCCGTGACATAGCGCGAACCCACTTCTCAAAGAGCTTCTGGATATCTGAAGCTGCTTTAAGAAGAAGTCACTTAGCTTTTCTCTCCACCAGCTCTTGCATTATTCCCTGAACAAAGCCACTCTGGTCTGTGGGAAGCCTGGAGCTCGGCTCAATGTCAGAGTGACATCCAGTGGAAGAGCGGTGGAGCATCTCTGTAAAACACCCACCTGGCAATATCTCGCCTGTCATTGCCTTAAATTTATTTTCTTTTTGCTCCACTGACCAGGGCAAAAACTTGCCCAAGTCAACATGTGAGGAATGAACTGGGTTTTGTTGTGAGGCCTGTCAGTGCTCTTCAGCTTTCCTACAATAACAGGGTAAGTCCTGTGACGCCTGGGACTTGCACCTGTCCTCCACCTGAAAGCAATACCCTCCTGATATCCTGAAATGCCACTCTCAGGAAATCAAGAGTTAATCTATTGGGAGCACTGAGCTCTTGGGGCAGCTGTTCAGCTGTTGTAAGTATCAGCTCCACTGATTAAGAGCAGCTCTGATGATGCTCACTGACTCCTTGTGGCAGATAAACCCCATTTTTTAGTTATTGTGTGCAAGGAGAACACTGATTCAGGCTGATCTGGGACCAGAACAAAGTGGATTATTATTATAAGTCATAATGGGGAGAGCTCCCTGGAGTTTGGCCATTTAATGTTTAACTTAAAGTGGGAAGGGGTGGGGTGAAGCAAGAGATACTTTGGGACTTTCTCTGCCCATACTAAATGTGGTGGGCAAAATGAACCTTTCTTTCCCACTTCCATGCTGGTTCCCACATGGCCTTTTTTTTCCCCCATGAGCCATCAGCAGCAGTGCCCTGGATTCACTCCCTTCCCTTCCCCTGCTGGCAGGGTTGGTCACCAGGACATTTCATCCAAGGGGTTGCGATGACTCCTGATGGTGGGCAGGCAGCAGGTGCTGCTTCAATCCCATGGCAAGCAGAAGGAGACATTTCAGTTAATGACCCATTAATTGTGATGAGTTTTTACCATCATTTTAATTCTCCAAAGTAGGAGTTGAGCTTGTGGAGTCTGGAGGACTTTTGGGATGCTGGGAGAACCTTTGACCAGGAAGATTTTCCCCACCTCCTCCAGATGTCTTAGAGGCGAACAAGGGCTTAGCTCACTCGAGGAAGCACCGAGTGTTTAAAGTAATTTGAAATCCTTTATCTGTCAGTGTTCTTGACAGCAATCAAGCACCTTAGAAAATAAATAAATAAATAAATAGCAATCCCGTAGCCATGGAAGCACACTTTAGATCAGATTTCTATTTGCATGCTTCATACATATACATAAAACATATTTCATGTACCAAGTTAAATAATGCACAATGCTTAAACTATTCTTACTTTTTATCCTTTGGTTATTGTAATTACAAGTAATTTTGTGAAGGATTTTCTATTTTTAAGAAATCACACTTTTGTACTTGATCCAGCTAACAGGATTTTCTTACATTACTTCATAAAGAGACCATCTTTAAACTTCTAATGTTATTTCTTATTCATTAGTACATATGCCTGTAGGGTATGTTCATAAATGGGTTAAAGTTACAAAGTTATGCTTATAAAAGCTCATGGTAATTTGGAGTATCAGGAGGATTTATTAATTTTGAAATCTTAAAAGAGCAAAAGCTAAAATGAGATTGGATTAAGTATATTCTTGCATGCAGTTATTCTAAACACCCTTAAGGACCGCAGACTAACTTACAGAGGACATTATGCAAATAAGAATATATCTCTAAGTGCCTCATAGGCTTGCTGATGTAATATTTTACATGGTTAGTTAAGTACATCAAGTAAAAGGTTTGACCTTGATATACTGTAAAAGGTACTTATCCCACAACACCCAATTGTTTTCGGTGCCATTGTGAAATGCATCACTCCAACGTGCAAACAATTTTGTGCATAAATCTCATTAAATGTAGCTCCAGCAGCCAAACAGCTGTCCACAATACCCCATCTCTTCAGAAGACCAAAGAGCTGCTTTATAATTTATCTTTATCAAAATGCCGTTTGTATTTATCGACAGCACCAGGCTGTACTTATGTAGTGAGAAGACAATTTCTTGGGAGGACAAATAGAATTTCCAGGCTTTATTGCTGGCACCTGTTCCCATTACACAGTTCAATTTTATTTTTTTTAGGACACACAGAAGGTGGAAGACTACAATGCCCTGAAGTCAAACGATGTTTTGGGGAAGGAAAACAAGCTCCAGGTTTGAGTTCAGCTTGGAATTTCTGCAGATTCTTGGCTTTACTTGTCTCTTTTGATTATGCAGAAATAAGCTTGACTACAAAAGGACTTAAATGCTATGTTTTCCTGTGCCTTTACTCTTCCTGCTTCCACTCCATTCCATGTATACATATATATGTGTGTGTATTTATATACATATATATATATATATTCCATTGGGGTGGTAATGAAACAGAATAGAAAAATGGATTGCTAAATATTGTGTGTTATCTTTTCTGTGTGTGTATCTGAAGGGAAGATTGGCTGATGAGGCACCTGCAGATTACTTTAGGGTAAATCCTTGTTTGTTCTGTTTAGCATTTCTGTGGTTATCACTAACTGAACTGGAGGGAGAGACTCTGTAGATGGATGAGGTAGGTGTGGATTCCTTACATTAATCAGATGGAAAAAGCAGATATCCAGTCTTGCACACCAAGACATCAGCCCCCTTCTAAAGCCTGTATCATATCAAGAACTTCCTGTGGGGCTCAAGCAGTAAAGTGTATAATCTCTCTCAAGTCCCTCCAAAGTGACCAAAGTGCTCAAAAAGTATTTATGGTGTATTTTGCCGGACTGGAAATACCCAGTTGGGATTACCTTTCCTATGTGGTGGTTTGACAGTGACCAAATAGTTGTGTTTATAACCCAAAAAGGGAATTAAATAGTGCATTTTCATTGGGGTGATGTTGATGTTGTGAGACATCACACTCCAGGTTGTGTTCTCCCATTAGGTCCACCTTGGGTGAATGATTAGTTAGCTGTAAAGTACTACTGAGAATATTTCATTAGCATTTGCCAGCTACCCGGGAAAACTTGACCTGCTGGATGTGGCACAGAATTAAATTTTATTGCAGAAAAAAAAACAGAACATCCCTTTAGGAGTAAAAGCTATTTTTGTGCCTTCCTGCCATGTTGTGGTTTTCTCAGTGGAAAAAAACAATGGAAACCCAATGGTTTCCGTATCAGATCAGTGTCTCTTAGCTCTTCTGTATAGTAGGATGTTCTTTCCAAACTGTATTTATATTTTGTGGTGAAACATTAAGTCTCAAGTCCACTTGTTTGGGGCTCTCCTATTTTGAAGTTTGTGTCTTGTGAGAGCAGAAGAGCTTGGAAGCAAGATGAGGTTTGAAAAATTATGTTCCTCTCTGAGCCTTATCTGTAAGAAACCCTGTAAAGGATATGGATCATCAAATAAACCACCCTTGCTTGTCTGGAATTTAAAACAAACACATTTCCATGCTGCATCCTGGAGTGTGTGTTAGTAGATCCTCAGTAGAGAATAAATGGAGTAGAACACCCAAATATAAATACCCTTTTCCTTGCCCCTCTCCCTTCTTCAAACCAGTATTTCTGTGTAATTCTGAATATCCATTTCTTTTGCTGAATCTAACCAGAGTAAGGCTGCCTGCTACAGCATAATTTAAAAAGCCATGTTTTGGTTTCTTTTGCTTAGAAAATACAATTACCACAAAGGGTGATTTTACTAAACACAGAAGTTGCCACTGGGGTCTGTGAGGACACCTCTGAACAGAAGGTTCCATCTCTGCAGGAGTGGATGTTAATAAGGAAAGGGACTGATCTTTAATGAAGTCTAGCACTTGAAGTAATGTACCCCACACGTTGTAATTTAGGACCTGATCCACAGGAGTGAGGTATTTGGGTGAGCAGTTGGGTGCCTCATGAATTTACAAACACAATTAAACAGATTAGGTGAGGTTGGTAATGCGCTAGAAATATTTGTTGGTTCCTCCTGGCATCTGTGTACAACTTTGGTCTCTGAGAAACCTGAATATGTCTTAATTCTGAGTGGTGTTTGAAGGAATTGCCCTTGTTGAGGTGAGTTAATTAAGTTCTCAGCCATGCTTTTTTTTTAAGTCCCAGTGTGCAGCTGTGTCTGAGCACACTACATTTATCCTTTTCATCTACTCAAACCTCATAAACAACAACAAAAAAGCCATTATTACATCCATGGTGCACACACACACACAAAAGCTGTCTAGAAGCATGTGCAGTGCTTCTGAAGCACATGAAGCAGGAAGTGCTGTTCCTCCATCCAAATCTGACTCATTTTAAATTCAGATAGGGGGGAAAAAATATCACTGGAAAGATAAGTTATCGCTCCACTGAAGATAGCTTTTCTTTTCTTCATGTTTTTCCCCCACAGTGCTGAGTGTGTGCACATGAGCTGTAAAAATTCAAGTGAAGCAAAATGGAGATTTCTTAGCATGAGAATAAGAACAACACACTTCTTTAGGGTCCTACAGATTTGTATTAAGGGTTTTCACATGCATCCACTTTTCTTACTTTGGAGGTGAATGGAGAGGGACAGATCTTTGTTTTGAACCAAAGTGGAAAACGCAGAGTGGAAGAATGAGATTCTTCTCACCACGAGAAAGATACTGAGGGGCTGGAGCGTGTCCAGAGAAGGGAATGGAGCTGGGAAGGGTCTGGAGCACCAGAAGCTGCTGAGGGGGCTCAGCCTGCAGCAAAGGAGGCTCAGGGGGGCCCTTCTGGCTCTGCACACCTCCCTGACAGGAGGGGGCAGCGGGGTGGGGGTCAGGCTCTGCTCCCAGGGAACAAAGGACAGGACAAGAGGAAACAGCTTCAAGTTGCACCAGGAGAGGTTTAGAGTGGATATTAGGGAAAAATTTCTTCACAGAAAGGGTTGTCAAGCATTGACACTGGCTGCCCAGGGCAGTGTTGGAGTCACCATTGCTCAAAGCATTCAAAAAATGTGTGAATGTGGCCTTGGGGACATGAGTTAGTGGTGACTTGGCAGTGCTGGGGGAACAGTTGGACTTGATGACCTCAGAGGTCTTCTCCAACTTAGTGATTGTGTGGTCCTGTGTCAGAGAAGTCTGGGGTAGATTTTCCCCAGCTGTACAGGGCTGAGGAGGTGAGCACAGGTGTCTGTGTGTCAGGCAGGCACCACAGAGCTGTGCCAGCCACCCTTGTTCTGGTGGGGAGATAAGGTGATTTCAGGGCAGCACTTGCTTAACCAGGTTTTGATAGTTATGGTGAGAAAAAGTGAATTGCACCCCACACTCCTCTGATTTTTATTGACAGGATCTTCAGTGGCTTTAGAGAGACCTGAGTGACTGGCTTAGATGTAGCCATGTTTACAGGGCAGGTGAAATATATCTCTGAAATCTAATGCTGGCTGTATAACTAATTTTTTTTAATAATCTTATAGTTCTTCTCATCTTCTGCTTATCCTTTACATTGCATCTTTGAGGTAGAATCCCAGAATGGTTTGGGTTGGAAGGGACCAAAGGCCATCCAGTTCCACTATTCCAGGTTGCTCCAAACCCCATCCAACTTGGCCTGCAACACTTCCAGGGATGGGGCAGCCACAGATTCTGTGCCAGGGCCTCACGACCTTTACAGTAGAGAATTTCTTCCCAACATGTAATCTGAATCTCTCCTCTTTTAGTTTAAAACTGTCCCCACTTGTGCTATCACCATCTACCCATGTAAAAGTCACTCTCCCTCTTTTTTTAGCAGCCCTTTTTAAGTACTGGGAGGCTGCAATGAATTAGGATTCACCTCTGGCCCTGTATAAAATATAACAAGACATGATCCTGATTCCCGCTGGGCTTTCTTGGTGTGGCTGAAATGCAAATAAAATTTGGCATTTTTTTCAAGAAAGTGTAGCAAATATTTTGCACAAACTAGAAGAGCATCAGATTTTTCGTGGAAGTGAGCACCCAGGATCTGGGACATGCATAAACTGCTTAAAGTGCAAAAAAAAAAAAGAATAAAGCAGGAACTACGCACCTCGCAAAAAAAGACCGCTTTTCAGAAGAGCTAAATCTACAGCCATTTTTATTCACTTGACCCTCCACTTGTAATATGTTGTCAATTCCTTGATGCTGTGACATTGTGTCTCTGCCTTCTTGTCCTGTGGTTGGGATGCTCCTGTGTGTGTGGGCAGTGTGGGAACTGCCTTATCCTTCTTGCATCCTGTTCATCAGCAGGTGAACATGGAAAGGAGCTGGTTCTCAGCCTTATTGACATTAGGGTGGTCCTGTAAAACAGTGCAGTTGCTTTGACTTCTTCCTGTTGAGACTCAGTGCTCCAGAATCTCTACAGAACAATTACTGGGAATATATTAATGGTTAGGTCTTGTGGAAGGAAAGGGTCTATAACACTAACAGATCACCTCATGGCTGGGCTACCAAGGAAATCAGTGGGAAATCTTTCTGAGAACCAGCATTTGGGAGCAGGAGGTGTCAGTGATAGCAACCAGAAATTATAAAAAAAATTTGTTTGGTCATACAGATATTTTGAAAATTTTCAATATTCCAACAACAATCTCTTAGTTTTTTATATATACCTATATCTATCTATCTATCTATCTATCTATGTCTTTATTATAGGTGGAGTTCAAGATCTTTGGGCCCTAACTAGCAATCTCAATGTGGTGTGAAGGTTTTAACTTCTTTAACTCATACAATTAAATTTTTTAAACTTAAAATTTAATCCTATTTTGGAATGAAAATATTGGTTTCAAACTGAGGGACCAAAATATTTAGTCTGGAAAGTATTTTTCATCAGAACACTCTGTGTTGCCTTAAATTGCTGTGCAGTTTGGTTGGCCGCAGTTTGTCTTTCATGTGAGGTGTGTTATGCAAAAACAGCCTCTGGCTCTGCTCATTTTTTCTGATTCCAAGGTCAGTGTCTGCAGATGTCCCTCCTTTTCCTGTCTGTCTTCCCCATTTTCCAATCTCAGATCCTCTTTTGGCTGTGCCCAGGTTAATAAGCCCTAATGAGAAATGTCTTCAGGACCAAACCCGGCTCGCACAGCATCCAGCTTGGATCCTTCCATACCAACCTATATAAACATATAAAATAATTTTATTTTTCTTGAATCTGCCTCAAAAATTCCTCACGTCTCCTGCCTCTTAGGAGCTTTTCTGGTGGGTTCTGCCATAACAGGCAATCTGTTGTGTGCAGCACTAATGTTTTTGCCTCTTTCTTGGATAAGAGTAAGAGAAAAAATGCAGCGGTTGCACAACAGCTCATCTCTGACGTCGGTGCAGGACATCACAAGCTGGTCAAAGAATTGGCAGGTGTAGGAGTGATATGAAGGTGCAGCTGAAATTTAATTTCCTCCAGAACCATTCTCCACAAGCTGTGCAAACTTTCCTTGGCTAAATAAATACACTTAAAGACAAAGATTTCCCATTTTCCTAGAAATACTCATGGTAACAACTGCCTGTGCTTTCTCTCCTGGAGCCTTAACAAACAGTCTGCACATTTGCATTTTCTCTAATAGTCTCAGCAGTAAACTTCCTTCCAAAAAGAGGGGGAAAAAAGGAAATCTTGTGTTCCCTGAATGCAGAAAGAAATTACACATTCTGTCTCTGTCTCTCGTACATACAGATACACAATTTAGTACTTTACATCTTCAAAGCGCTGCTCAAATAGGGACTAAATTGTGTTTGTAAACTCTCGCTTTGGGAGACAAGTTCAAATGGGGCTTAAGTCCCAAATGGAATGTTGATGGTCTCAGTCAAGTTCCTGGTGGACATTTGCCACAAAAGCACTGCATTGTTTGCTTGTATTGATAACAATTAGTATTACTGCTTTGTGATCAGCACAGCCCCCTCCAAAGATGTTTTGTGTGCTGCACTGGGCATACGCAGAATAAAAGACCTGCCCTGCCTCAAAATGTGAACAGGAAAAAAAATATTTAAAAAGAGGAGAAATTGTCTGTTCCTCTTTCTGTTTTGCAGGGGAGAACCCGGGGACTGCAGTCCACTAATATAGTTAAACTGATGGTTACTGCTGTCCCAGTTTAGTACCTATTTTGCTAAATTCAAGGTAAAATTACGAAGTGGTGTGACCGTGGTCCCGGGGCGTCGGTGTCAAAGGCAGGAACAGAACCCAGCTCTCACGAGCCCTCAGAAATTGTGTTAACTGGAAGGTTACCCTTCCTCTCCAAATGGAGTTTAATGAATATAACACACTTCAATAGGTGTATTCATAAGAAGTTACCCATTATGGATGTAATGCATGAGTTTTTCTCTCTTGGAAATCGGTTACTCTTACTGGCCATTTCCTGGTCAGGTTTTGATGGGTCCCTTTCAGGCACAGCTCCCATTGAAATAGGTTTGCCTGAATGAGGACTTAAGGAACAACTGAATAAAGACCTCTATAATTGCTCTATAATGATTAAATGGTTCCCATGAGCAAGGCAGTTCAGAAAGACGTGCTTTCACTTAGCAACATTCGTGCTGCCAAAATGAAATAGCCACATCTACTGCAAGCAGAACTTAATTCATTGTTGCTGCTGCTGTGATTGTGGCACAGCAGAGACTGGACAGCACCAGGCCAGGAGAGTGGTAGGCCCTGTGCAAACACACTGTACATGGCAGTCTAAGCCCACGTGTCTCGGGGTTCTTGTCCTGCTTCCCTGTGTGCTGGGGATGTGCCCTGTTTGGAACAGTTTCCTTACTTTGCCTTATTTTTGCCCCATTTGTTCTCCTTTTGAAAGGGTGTTTTGGGTGAGGGTGTCGGTGATGTGGTTTAAAGGCAACGTTTCTTCAGGAGGATTGGGCTGGAGACAAGGTAGATATATAAACTTTATTTTGAGGTGAG
Organism: Atrichornis clamosus; assembly: GCA_013400975.1. NCBI lineage: Eukaryota > Metazoa > Chordata > Aves > Passeriformes > Menuridae > Atrichornis > Atrichornis clamosus. Next base: position 60,459 of record WBMZ01013108.1, on the reverse strand, counting down.
ATTCAAACTGTTCCTACAGGAGTGGGTGCTTCTTCAGGCCCCATAAGTTTAGCCAAAAAACTCCATTATTTTATTTCCCCAGTCTCTCAGGGTGTTGTTCCATTATTTGTTTATTTTTAAATCTACATACTGTGACTTAAGACCAAGGACAAGAATTGCACTGAAGTGTTTAATAACAGAAAGGAAGAAGCAGAATAAACTAAGGAGTTGATCAAAAAGCCACCTCAGAATGTTTCCCACCTGTGGATGCTGGATCTTGTCCTAGGAGCAGTGTGGGATGGGAGGGGAAAGCACAAGAGGCCTCAGAATCTGAGCAATCTTCTCAGGTTTCCAAGAGCATCCTCTTGCCATCATGCATCTTCCCCAAGACTTTTGAGGCTGTTTGGTGGAAATCTGGAGGTTTCCCCAGGTTGTTTTGGAACGCCCAGTCCCACTTTGGGCACCCAGGCCACAGATCAATATCATCCAGTGAAAGCTTGCACCCCAGAGGTGGAAATGGCAATGCTCAAAGCCAAACCTTTGGAGATTTCCCTTGAAAATTGTGGCTGTTGAACAATGGAGTTGAATCTCTTGGAAATGAGCTCATAAAAATCAGCTCTGCATTGTCAGCTGTAAAGGGAGAGGAGCGTTTTGTTCCTCAGGGCCTCATTCTAATCTCAGATGCACAGCGTGCATTACCATATAGCTTAAAAAAGCAGATATTTCTGAGATGATATGTGGGATTCTGTGCAAACCTCTCAGAGAAACCAATATCCTTCAGGAGTTTTTTGTGCACTCAAACATTCCCAGCAATGAGGTGGGCCCCTGATAGAGCGTTTTTGGCTGAGGGGTAAAAGAGGGGATGGGGAAGTCAAAGAGAAGCGTAGGTGAAGAAGCAGAATTTGCCAGAATTGGAGCTGGAACTTGTGAGCAGCCATTGATTTCTGAGAGGGATGTGTGGAGGGGTGTCTATCCCATGATAATATAGTGAGATATCACTGGAATGTAAGAGAGGGCATTGAGTCTTACAGTGGTACTGATACAGTAAGGGAAGATAACACATTTTAAGAGGCAATGGGGTTTGTTTGTTTATTTGCTTTGGGTTATATTTGTTGTTGTTATTGGTAGTCTTAGCCTGCAACACGAGCAGGTCATTTGGGCCATTCAAACCAGAACTAATTGGTGTCAACAACTATCTAGTGCCTGACCTAGCTCTGGCTGCTGGAAAACAGCATCACAAACTCATCCTGACAGCAGGAGGTGGTGAGGAATCACAGAAGCATGGGGCCAGAAGGAACCTCAGGAGGTGATACAACCAATGGCCAGACATCTCTTCGGTCCCTGCAGGCTGACTGTCAAAGCCTTCTCACATAAATGATCCCAGCAGAAGAGTGCACCTCGTGCCTTCGGAAGTTCAAGGAGCGGGGGATCCAGCCGTGGTGGAGAGCAGGGACTCCCCACAGCGCTGTGCTGCAAGATGGGGCTGGGCCAGGCAGGTTTGGGGTGCAGGGGTGTTTGGCAGCCTGGCCAGCAGTCCCTGCTAACTTTCCTCCAGAAACTGCCGAGCAGGACTGCCAAGTGGCACAGGTCTGGCTGGCAGCCCTGGGATGCTGCCTGCCAGGGGAGCTGCACTCCAGCTGGGTGAGAGCCAAATGGCTGCCTGTGGAAGCTGGAACATGGAATCAAAGGATCACAGAATGGCTTCGGTTGGAAGGGACCTTAAAGCCCGTCCAGTTCCAACCCCTTGCCGTGGGCAGGGACACCTTCCACTAGACCAGGTTGCTCCAAGCCCCATCCAACCTGCCCTTGGACACTTCCAGGGATGGGGCAGCCACAGCTTCTCTGGGCAACCTGTGCCAGGGCCTCAGCACCCTCAGAGTAAAGCATTTCTTCCTAATTTCTAATCTAACCCTGGTGTCTGACAGTTTGAAGCCACTCCCCATTGTCCTGTCACTCCATGCCCTTTTCAGAAGTTCATCTTCTGCTTAACTGCTGGGCTTGCAGTATTTAATAGGTGTCCAGCTCCACTGAGGATGTTTGTGATCATATGGTAGCACTTCTTGTTTAGGAAAACACTTGCAAAACACTGTACGGACCTATATAAAGATTGTGAGACAGCTCATGTAATAGGATGGGGAAGCTCAAGCCAAGGAGCAGCACCCTCATTTCTTTGTTTGGGTGGTCAGACATGGCTTTGTGCATCTGAGAGCTGCTTGCCTCAGTTTCACCCCCACAGGGGTGATGTCTGAGATGGGAATCACACAATCATTTGGGTTGGAAAAGGCCTCTAAGATCACTGAGTCCAACCATTCCCCCAGCACTGCCAAGGCCACCACTACCCCATGTCCCCAAGTGCCACATCCACATGACTTTTAAATCCCTCCAGGGATGGGGACTCCACCAATTCCCTGGAAAGCCTGTGCCAGTGCTTGACAATGCTTTCTCTGAAGACATTTTTTCCTAATTTCCAAACTAAACCTCCCCTGGTGCAACTTGAGGCTGTTTCCTCTTGTCCTGTCACTGGAGAAGAGACTGACATGATGCTTTGCAAACTGATTTAAAGGGGTGCAGGAACCTCACACAGCAGCAAAATTCTCTTCCTGATGTATGTTAACCCATATCAGTTTTCCTTTGGCTTTTGCCAGTCATCCTTGAGTGGGACAGGAACCAAACACAGGGAGAGCACAGTGGTGGCAGCTCCAGGTTTGTATCTGAAAGGAAGTTTGCATTTCTTGGGTAACCAAAGTGGGGGGGGGGGAAGATTCTCTTCCACATTGCATAGAAGCTGTAACAGAGCACTGTTGCCCTGATGGCACATTGAAGGGCTGAGATTTTAGGGTATTTCCTTTGCACGTCTTCCTTATCCCCGACATAATTTCCCACGAGCACATGCTGGGCCTTAGCCAGCTTCTTTGTCTTTCATCTTGGAGCTTTTCTTTAGGGGCACTGGGACAGCTGGGGGACAGAAGACAATTCTGGCTGCGACGGGGAAGTGTCGCGGTTTGGCAGGCGCCGAAGTCGAGTCCCATCCCTGAGCCTCGCTCCTGCAGCTCTCTCACAACCTGGGACTAAGAAGACATGAGCTCGACTTGTGCCTCCTCGAAGAGACAGAACAGATGCTCTTCCTGACCCTCTGGGATCAGTCACAGAGGAAGGAGCAAAGCCAACTCCAGGATGCCGTTTCTCTCCGCCAGGCCTGTAAGAGGAGTACAGCCATGCCAGCGTCAATAATTGCTGTCAGGTCCAGGAGATGAATCTGGGTGTCTGTCACCTCCAGAGTCAGAAGCTCTGCTTGCCCCAGCAGAACCATTCCTGTGCCATCAGCACACCGGGTCTTTGGGAAGGGGATGCAGTCACAGATTTGTCTCCGGACACCACACAAAATTCTTCCCCGCCTGCAAGGTTAAACCAGCATAATCCCCAGTGAAATGGTTCACGCTGTGGTGGCTTCTCAAGCCTTGGCTGAACCGTTGCGTGGCTTGAGGAAACCTCTTCAATAATCTCTCAGAGATGCACTGACCTCCCCAGCCAGCAGTGACCTGCTGTTGTGCTGTCCCCCAGCCAGAACTGGTGTGGATTTGACCTTCAGATCTTTTCCCATCCTTTCTGAAGACATTTAGAGAAAATAAACGAGAAAACCAACAGCAGCAGAGCAGATTCTGATGGGAGCTGGGGTTCTGCTCTTCACCGAGCATTCAAGCAGCTCTCTAAAGTCCTAACTGTGCTTTTCTGTGGCTAAACGTAGGTGTGACAATGAATTTACAACAGCTGTACTCTGCCAAGCCCTGACCCAGCAGAGCCCTTGCACAGGTGAGGACTAGTATTGAGACAACTGAAAGCCTTGTGAGGGCATGCTGGGGCTCCAGCACATCTGTAAAATCTTGCTGGAGGTGGGCAGGTGCTCAGCACCGAGACTCCAGGGCAGGGATTGCTCAGGAAGGGGCTCAAATAATAGGAAAACAATGACTAAAAAGCTGCCTGTTCATTGCAGCCTCTCTGGAAACACAGGAGGTGCGTGTGGGGAGCAAGGACAAAATGAAAGGGGCGGAACAATAAGCTATGTCAAGAACCTGAGAATATATTTAAAGCAAGAGAAAGAGAAAGAAAAAAAGACTGAAATTTCTGAAGCAGCACTTGAGTGCATTTTTTTCTGCTGCTGGTGGATGTATCACCTTCCTTATTGATTTTTTTTCCTTTGCACTGAAAATATACATTATCTTCCAATCCTTCTTCAGTGAAGTAAATCTAAAATGAAAACAAGCTACACATTTGGCCAACCCTGCCTTAAAATTACACATCAAGAACATTTCCAGTGACAAATACTTTCAAGGCAAACAAACTGAAGAGAAATTAAAAAATCTCTGTGGGGCATAAATATGTAATTACACTCACACAGGGAGCATTTTATCAGGTAAACCATCCTACTTTGTTAATTGAAATGCAGCAGCACAAGGTTTTTTGACAAAGGGGCTGAATATGCATGCATATTTCTCACTGCTGCTGTTCCATTTCTCTCTTTCCATTCCCTGTGTGCTGCAGCGATGGGGTAGTGATCACTCCTGCTTTCTTTGTTCAAATATCCTCATTTCTACCACCCCCACTTAATTCTGGCAGGGAAAGTTTTTTCTTTCACTGGAGGCACAGGTTTGTGGGGGGTTTTGTTGACTTGAAAAAGAAACCAAACCAAACCCCAGAAAACCAGAAACCAAGCCTTTTTTTAAAAATTGAATTCTCCAGAAATAATAAAATGCTGAGAATTTAAAAAGAAAGCAGACAGAATAAGAAGAACTGCAGGAAGTAGGTGCAGCTGTGTTGACCTGATCCCACTGAAACAATCATACCAGGGTGAGGATGAGTTATGGGAGCAATGCTGAAGTTTGGGATTGAAGAGGTTTGAGGTCCAGATCCCAAGCCTTTGTTACAGAAGCATTTGTCAGTGTTTAGTGGCCATGGGCAGCAGTCAGTGAAATATTTACAGCACAATCACTTCCAAGAAGTGTGGCTGCTGGCAGGCTCTTTAATTGTCTAAACGCGAGCTGCAGAGCCAGCTGTGGGTTTGCTCACCCATCTGCGATGGCTCTGCCATGCCAGTTCCCCTGCCCTCAGAAGGAAGCAGGGAATATCCTCCCTGGAAAGAGGGGTACAGGATAGCCCCACACACAGACCAGCTACTGAAGCTCACTCGGCTGTGGTGACAACTGTGACAACACTGAGACTGAGAAGACACCGTGCCCAGCCTTCCTCTAAGGGAGGAATCTGGGATGATGGCATCTCTTGTCCTTGCAGATGAATTGAGAATAACATGCTCCCTTTCACAACCCATTGCCTACTTGGTCTTTCTCTGTATTTTCTCCCCCTCTAACAGGCAGTACTGAAGGTGCCCCAGTTGCACAGCCTTTAGCCTTTGTCGTGTGGGGAAACTCAGAAAAAGCTTCACTGCTTTTCTTAAGGAGTTTTGTATGTTCCCTATTCCCTTTCTGCCTCGTGCCCATCTCTGCTTTCTGGCATATATCCTTCTCTTTCACAGTGATGGCCCACAAGTAGGATCTCCACTCCATTTCCAGTTCTTTTTCCAGGCTCTGCTTCTTTTTTTGCGGGACAAAAGAAGATTGGCTGACATTTCCAGAGAAGGAGGGAATTACCATGCCATGTACCTCTTCAGGGAAGTCATGTTAAAAGCCCATGGACATGTAAACCCCTGGAAAAAATTCTAAAATGGCCAAAATATATTTGTGCGATCTCTTGGTCTGTCCATTTTCCCTTTGTTTGGCTTTACAACACGATAGCAACACTCTCCCAGGAGTGATGTGATTGAATAGCCAAGGAATGTGAATTGTTTAGAAGCTAAACCACTGTGGTTGAAGACCAAAAAGTTGCCATGACTCAGAAGTCTTCTGTTTTCCCTCTGACTTTGAATCTTTAATAATTTTAGCCAAGGAGGATCAGGTTCTGTACAGGACATGTGAGAAATCTGGTGTGGTGTAATAGAATTTTTTAACCACGAGTGTATCCTTTCGCTTTTATTTTTGATTGAGTAGAGCCTCCCTTTTTCCTCTCTGGAAGAATCCATGTAAGAATCCCACCAGAGCTCTGCAGGCCTGGGTGGGCACAGGAGTGCCCAGCAGCTGAAATACAGGGGCTGTGAAGACTTTTTTTTGTGGAAACTGGAGCATCCAGAGAATTTCTTTATCTTGAGAATTAAGCACCAACTTGGCAGGGCTTTTAAACCGGAATCCCAACCCACCTGTGGTTCTAGGTTTTGGTACACAGGTATTTTATCCTGGTTTATTTTGTTAGACAAATTCTTTTGGCAATAAGATATTTGCCGCTGGCTCATGTCCCTCCCGAGTCACATTCACAGAGACACTTCCCCATCTTTTTCTCTTCCCTCTCTTTGCCTTTTGAGCTGTGGGGTGAATGTTTGCTCAATAAACAGTGTTTGAAGTCAGCGGTCTCCAGATACCTGTGTTGACTGAAACCACTGGACTGTGTCAGAGAGAGCAAACACAGCAGCTTAGTAGACACTGTTATGGTTCATGTGCAGCCCTCAAACATGGGTGGTGAGGATTCCCTCAGTGACAGATCAGAGGATGCTGGAAGGAGTTTGACACTGCTTTTCTGATTTATTACCGTTATTTTCCTAAAATACAAGAATAGCTTACTTGTGTTTATATGAAAAGCAAATAAGATATCTTGCATCAATTTGGTTGGAAAGCTGGTTATTCCAACATTCAGCTCTGGTTCTTCACCTGGTATTCTCACAGGGACATCTTTCTTGGACATTTCAGGATCTCAGAAGATCTGCAAAGCAGAGCAGCCACAGCACCCAGAGCTGAATCGTCAGGGGTGGGCAGGCAGGGCAAAGGCTTATTGAAGAGTGATTCTATGATACTGTGGGCTTATTCATCACTCAAAAAACAACCTGGAGTCATCTTCAGGCTGTGGTCTTGCCATGGCAACCTCAGACAGGTTGGCCAGAAATTTCCAAAGGTTTTGATTGTTAACTTTTCCTTGCATTATGGTAAAAATATTATGCTCTTGCATTTCCTGCTTGGGCTTTTTGTTATTTTTAATGGGTGGATCTGTGTTTGTTTCAGTGCCTGCTTTTTTCTTCCTCATATGTTAATGAATAAATCCAGACTGGTTTTGCAGAGAGCTGCAACACTTGCTCCTGCTGGTGGGTAGGACATTCCATTAATCCAAACTGTAATGCCAACTAAAAGTGCACCTGCCTGTGGTCCTTTAAAATTCCCCAGTGGTTTCATAAACCAGGTGATGAGACCAGGAAAGTGTTTGCCAAACTCAGATTTAGTCTGTGGTGCAGTTTTAACTGAATGAAGTGTTAAATACCATTTGGATCATGTTATTTCCCGGTAAGACTGCTGTGACCCTTGTGAAGAGTTACAGGAATGCCTCAAAAAATGGAATATTAATTTCCCATCTTTTTTTTTTTTATACCAAGATTCCTTTATTAGACGTTGTCTTGCTATTTCAATTCATTATTTTATCTTTTTCTTTTTCTTAATTTTGTTTGCATTTGTCACCATAACACACCACCCAATTATCTTCTTTTTTTACTGCCCTGTATGCTGCAGTCCAGAAGTGGATGGAGGCAGCAAGATATGGGAGGGTTCCGTGGTAAAGCAGGCTGCAGGGAGAGTTCCTGTCAACTTCATGGACAAGTGGGCAGAAAGAGGGAGTCCTGAGCACGGTGTTTTGCCATAAAAGCACATGAGAAACGGCTACAGCTGTCGGAAAGCAGAAGGAAAAAGACGTTTGTGTGAGCATCACACTGGACTGCTTGGATAAAAACCCCATTTCTTCTCTCCAGATTCAGTAGAGATGTTTCTTCAGTAGAAGTACAGAGGGAAGTGAAGAAATCTCCAGACAGTTTGCTGGCCTTCACTGTCCAATGCTTTCTTGCAGCTGAACCATCATAAGCATCTTAAAATATTTTTCACAGCTTTTACTGAGCCTCAAGTGCGTGGGAGTAAACTGTGGTGATTCTTAAAGCAATTGCTATCTTCCTTTTCTGTGAGCCTGCTGGCCCCTATTTTGACTGCAAAAACAGTTGCAAAGCTTTGCTGGTGTGCATTAACTCTCGTTCAGTAACTAGTGAGTAGTTGCTCACAGAGGTTGGTGGTGAAAAGCCAGGGAGCAGAAGGCTTGGAAGAGTAATGTTTGCACCAGCCTTACCCTCAGACAAGGCTTTGATGGTTCCATCCCATGGACTTCACCTCTCACAAGGACACGCCCTCCACACCTCAAGGGTGCTGCTAGGCAGTGTCTTCTTGCTTCCTGGTCTTGCACATAAACTATTCTGCTGAATAATGTAGATAGTAGCTTTGAAGGGAGACCAGACCCCCAGCCCCTTCATAAATAAATCCAACATCACCCCAAACCCGTGCATTTCCTTGGCCCTGCAGTGTCTGTCAAAGAGCTGCTGCAGCACCTCAGTGCTTGGGAGCTGTAACTTCCACCCTCAAACTACTTGGCTTGTTCTGATATATTCTTGTGCTAATGCCAGTTTTCTGTCTAATCAGGATTCTTTGCTTTGTTGTGCTTCCTTCCCTGCCATGTTTCTACAGGGAAAGTCGAATGCTTTTGCATCTTCTCTTGGAAGATTGAAATTCCCATCTCCCTGACTTCTCTGTTGAAATGGGAGGACCTTTCCTGAATGAGGCACCCTGCTGTACCCTGGACAGGGTCAGTGATACTTCCCCAACTCCATTGGCTGTGTCTGGACAGATAAACCTTGGGACTTCACTTGGCTTTTCCACTGCCACAGGATACTGGGATCCTGAAGGACCAGTTTTATGGGTCTGGGTTTTGGTCAGCTATTGGGCCTTTATTAAAGTTGACTTTCTTAAACTAATCTTAATCTGTGATCCTGAGATCATCATCATGTTGCCACAGGATTTCCATTTGTCTAAAATGCCTCTCAGCATTTTATCTTTGGCAAACTGGTTTTGTATCCTCCCATATTTCTCCCTCCTTTGAAGAAATGCCTTTCCATTTCTCTTTACACTCAGATAAACATTTGATGCTTCATTTCACTTGGACTCCTTTTCCTGGGCAAAACCTGGAGTCTCTGTGTGAGGCTGGTTAATGTGTCACTGTAAAGAAGTGTCCTTGCTTGGCCATCTCTACAAGGACTTACCTGCCTGAGCTCTGCAATTATGTGATTTTAATTGGCTTTTAATTTGGGAAGATTATATAATGTACTAAAATTAAAACCACAGAGGTGTTGTTAATACATAGGTTAGAAATTGCAAACAAAATGATAAGTGAGTGAATTGCTTCTGAGCTCTTACAGGCAAATTCACATTTTCTTTCCCGTGTATTTAATATGAAATATACCAGAAAGTTCATAATTAGAAAATTAAAAGGATTTAAAACCTATATTGAAAAAAATACATTTGAGTGGCTCTGGAGGTTGTAAACATGCTTTCCATGTCAAGCTGTATGTTGCATTTATGCTGATTTAATCATTCATTAAACATTAGTAAGAGGCCAATTATGCTGTTCAAGAATAAGATGTTTTACGAGAAAATGACAAAAAGATACATGTAATCATTGAAATGCCAGTTTACAATCAGATAGGATGGGAAATAATCCCTTTAGCAAGCTTAGGCTTTTACATATTAATGGCAACATTGGGGAGAGTGGGAAGAGGGCTTTAACAGCCTGGCGGCCTCCCGGCCCTGGTGGGGAAGTGAGCGCTCGTGGTGCTCGGGACAGAGGTTTCACAACTTTTGTTCTGTGGCAGAGGTACCTTGAGACGTGGGCTCTTCAAGGGCCCTACCTGTTGCTAGAAAGTCTCTTTCTGCATATTGAACACAAACATAGGTTTAAAAGGGCTAGAAAAATTATTCTGACTCTTCATAGAGGTCGTAGAATCCTAGAATGATTTGGGTTGGAAGGGACCTTAAAGACAATCTCGTTACAACCCCTCTGCCATGGGCAGGGGCACCTTCCACTAGGCCAGGTTGCTTCAAACCCCATCCAACTTGGCCTGGAACACTGCCAGGGATGGGGCAGCCACAGCTTCTCTGGGCAACCTGTGCCAGGGCCTCAGCACTCTCACAGTCAAGAATTTTTTTCCTAATATGTATTTAAACCTTGTCTCTCTGAGTGTTAGGCCATTCCTCCTTGTCCTGTCACTCCATTCCATTGTCCCAAGTCCCTCTCCAGCTCACTTGGAGCCCCTTTAGGCACTGGAAGGAGCTCTACGACCTCCCTGGAGCCTTCTCTTCTCCAAGCTGAACACCCACAGCTCTCTCAGCCTTTCCTCATAGGAGAGGTGTTCCATGCCTCTAATCATCTTCGCAGACTCCCTCCAAGGTGAGATGTTCCTGGGGAGCAAAGAGAGTAAAGATCCACTGGGATATTTCCATATTTACATTTTAAATGTCCATGTCAAAGAGTTCATGAAAAAGGGAGGATGGATGGAGGACGTATCCATGAAGTCGTACCTGGGAAGCCATGGCTGCTGAAGAAGCAGGGAGGGACAGAAACTCATTTTCCCACCTGTTTTCCAATACAACACTTAGGGACACCAGGCAAAACTGTTGGAGCATAGGTGCAAAATAAAGAGAAAAAAGTGGTTCTTTGCACACAGAGTTGTGAAGGGGTGGAACTCCTTTTTGCAGTATTTGCTGGATGCTCTAAGTGCGCTAGAGCTCAAACAGCCAGCAGATAAATCCATGGAAATAAGGTTGTTTCAGAAGAAATTTGTTTGGAAGCTATTAAGCACCATGTTCCTCTTGCTCTGGAAGTTTCTCAGCTGTAAAGTTTTATGCACTGGGAAAACGTGCTGTGGGAAGAAGACAACATCCAGCAAATCACGGGTTGCATTGCTGAAAGAACTGGGACTGCTTTGGTGTGTATGAGATCAGAAGACCAAAAATGTGACACAAGGCCAAAAAACTCCGCAGGCAAGCTAAAAAAAGGAAGAAAACAAGACAACTTTAAATTTTAATGTTCTCATGAACTGTACTCCAAAATGGCTCACCTTTGAATAGCTCTGGGTGCTTTCTGTGTCTGAAAGTCTTGCAGTTCCCAGGTTTCCTGCAGGATCTAAGTTTTCCTTTCTTTTGCTCTAAGCACATTTGGACTGAAGGCCGAGTAGGGTCAGGGAGAGAAAATCCATCGTGATTTGAGCAAACAATCAATCCTTATGAAAAATTAAGGACAGGAAACCCAAAGGTTAGGGAAACTTGTTTGCTATGAAGAAAATCACAGGATATAAAAGTTGCTTGCATTCCAAGCAAACAACAGAGAACAAAGAAATTACGCTCTCCATGCCCATTTAACCAACAGAGAATAACTAAAATAAATGTTGTTCGTGGATGTGGGACCAAGGTGTCCTGGGACAACAGGAGAAAAAAATCAGGGAAGACCCAGGTGAGGAGAAGATGGGTTCCAGATAAACTTCAGCAAGGCATCCCTCCATCTTTCCAGAGCCATGCCAAGCCTTGGTGTTCTCCGACTGTTCTCCCGACTCGTACATCTGGCTGCCCAAGCACACAGCCCCCTTTTCCCAAATCCAGTTGGTCAGCTGTCCCTGTTGCCATGCCGGCCTCTGGGCAACGGACCCAAGCGATGCTGTTGAGAGGGAGAAAAATGTATTCCAGCGATAATATGGAAGGGTTACAGCTGCCAAACACACTGTGTCTGTGGAAACACCTGTTGAGTGGCTGCTGCAGTGGGAAGAGCAAGAAGGAGAAAGACAGCTGTAAAAGTGCCAGCAGCAGTGGGAAGCTCTGCTAAGACTGCTTTGTGCCAGTTCGAGACGTGCCAAATTATTTGGCTGCATTTCAAATATCTGGGTGTCCACTACATTTGCCAGCTCACGCTCCCAGGGAATACTTCAGCACTAACACCACTACTGCCACGCTCCCGCTGCTCTCCCACTTTAATTTCAGCCTTTACGTTTCCGTGCTTCTTTTATTCCTAGTTCCTTCTAGTGCAAAGGAAAGCCCAGCATTGCAGTGCAGAGCCCAAAATAAGGGCTGGGATCTGCAGCTGGTAGGAAGACAAAGCACCACTGTAAAGGTTTTTGGCAATTGGCTTGTGAGATCTGCTGGGTTATTGTTTTGTGTCTCTCCTGTTGTTGTTGTTGTGTTTTTTTCCCAGAGAATAATAATTTTATCTTTTACAAGCAGTCAGTTAACCTGCACGCCTCTCCTGCCTGTCCATCTAGAAATCCTTGGAACCGCAGAGCTCAGCTTTGGAAAGTTTACAACGGGAATAAAGATGAAGTTTGAAAGTTTGGATGGGACTGGACGGGTGGCAAAGGTGGAAATACAGTGGCAGAATGCTATAGGGAAGTATTTCCAGAAGTGTTGTACCTACGGATGTGGCAGCTGGGGACATGGGTTAGTGCCGGGCTTGGCAGTGCTGGGGGAATGGTTGAACTTGAAGATGTTAAAGGTTTCTTCCAACCTAAACGAGTCCATGATTCTATGAATTAAAAGTGCTGCCTATACAAACAAGAAATGGAGAGAAGGTGGAGTTGTAGAGTAATGAGAATCTGTTTTAGATAATCTTCCTCCTGAAGTGCCCAGAGAGTGCAGGTTCACATTCAGGACCTCCCAGTTCCTCCTGGAACTTTCCTCTAAGATCACCTGCATTGCCAAAGCCCTGCAAAAACTCCGTAGTGTAAATCCTTCCCTTGTCCACAGGAAGACCTGGAGGTGTGCCCAAAGGTAAGTTTGTCTTTTTAAGAGTTTTGAAAGCTAAAATAAGCAACTAAATCTCAGAGAATTAAATTCTTGCTCAGGTAATTCCTGTTAACTCTCCTAACTCCTCACCTTGCCCTGGTAAATACCAGGCAGGCCAAGAGATTCTGGAATTGCAGCAACTGCTGTGCCTGTACTGCAGCAGCAGTTTCATTCTTTTCTATTTGACACAATCATCTATTGTCATGATTTCTTTAAATTCCAAAATCCTAAGAATGATCTAAAACTCCCCTGGACCAAGGAGATAATGCTTTTCTCAGGGAGCTTTTTTTCTTCCCAGGAACGTTTATCTGTTAAGTGTTTGTGGGAAACAATTCATCTTTTTCTGTCTATTTATGTATATTTCCAAGACATCTTTATCCATGGCAGTTGATTAGCCCTGGAGGTGGTATTTCTCTGGGAGGTGTCGTTGCTTTGCTCATTGCAGACAGAGATGGAAAGTTCTGAACTCCCAACAAACTGACCTGTAGCACCCTACCCCTTCTGTGTGCCTTCCCTCACCTTGTGGTAACCCTTCTGGGGCAGAGATTCACTCCTGTGGGTTATTTTTTTAAGCAAAATAGAATCCTGTTTGATCTTGGGTCTCTGAGACTGACTGTAATGCACATAACAATGTCTAACCCAAAAACCTTTCACACCTCTTCCCTCAGAACAGGAACTTTCTTGAAAATAAAACTAATTTATGACAGAAACACAAATTTGTGCTTTTTGAAAGAGAGAGAGAAAATATCCCACCATTCAAATTGGCTGAAGACCAGCTATGCCCAGGACAATTTTTCTTTCCCTTTGGAGTTAATTTTCCAGGCACCCTTTCCTCTAATTACAGATTTATTTTCCCAGGTCCCAGTCAACCTGTTCTGCTCCTGGATTGTTTAGACCAGGATTGCTATCTGTATGCCTGATTTATTCTGATTTTACCTGCAGGTGAAGGTCAAAGAGCCAATGGTTGTACTTCAGTAGAGCTTGCAACACTCCTTGGTTAATCTTTCCTCCAAGATAATGGGAGAAGTCCTCATTATTTTGGAAATCCTACAGAAATTCCTGCCACTCTGTGCCTGTCTCTGTGCTCACCAGCAAGAGGAGGACAGAGCTATTTTTCCCTGAGCTTTCAAATGTCCAGTGGAACAAGAAACCTCCAGCTTCTTGAAATCCCTCTCCCTGGATCTCATAAATAATGGTAAGAGACTGTGTCTGTTGTCTTGGCCATGTCAACTTCTCTTCAGGTGACCAGAAAATTCATCTTTCCTGTTAATCTTCTTGACTCTGTTGCCAGAGTCATGGGTTATGGTCTGTTCGCCCTGAGAAAGTGTTATTTGAGTCAATATTTAGACAGAATAAGCCTTAATCACAGCATAGTTATGCTTCATTAAAGAGGTTTTCCATTTGCTTCGTTCGGAAAATAATGCAGGATGTACCAGGAGCAAACAAATGGGGTAGATTTCCTCTCCGTGCAACCCTTTCTTTCTTTCACAGAAAGAGAGAACTAATTACTTGCTCAAATGCCTCTCTTTCCTTCCTTTGGAGAAGGCAGAGGGACACTTTCCTCGCCCTCACCAGCACAGATCTCTTGTTGGGTGGTGCCCAGCTCCTCCCACTGCTGGTGCTTAGACCCAGAATGGCACAGACTGTTGTCCTCTCAATCCTCCCTTTAGGTGCCACCCAAACATGATGTTCAACTATGACCCTTCTTTGGTCATGAGGACCATTCTGAACAACCTATTTTAGGAGTGGTCCCTATGACCCTTCTTTGGTCATGAGGACCATTCTGAACAACCTATTTTAGGAGTGGTCCCTATGACCCTTCTTTGGTCATGAGGACCATTCTGAACAACCTAGTTTAGGAGTGGTCCCACCCTTGGTCTACTCCCGGGTCTCCCAGGAGTGTAGCTCAGGCTGTCTGTGGGTCCCATCTCACCCTCAGATGGGAAACACCCAAGGAAGAGTCACAGAATCATTTAGGTTGGGAAAGACCTCCCGGGTCATCGAGTCCAGCCTTTGACTGACCACCACCTTGCCAACCAAACCACAGCACTGAGTGCCACGTCCAGTGGTTGCTTGAACACCTCCAGGGATCCTGACTCCACCACCTCCCTGGATAGACCCTTCCAGCACTTGTGAACCCCTCCAGTGCTGAAAGCCACATTTTCAGCCCTCTGCCTGACACCTCCCGTGTCCCCAGGGCTCGTCCCCTGTCTCTGACCCCACAACAGGACCCCAGGGGCACAGCAAGTAGATGGAAGGGGCTGAGACTTGTTGAGGCAGAGGATCCTCTCCCAGCTGGGCATGTGCTAAAGGGCAGGATATGTAGAGCACAAATGTGTGGAGTAGAGCATGGACACGGCAGGTATGGCCTCAAAGCCCCTCCACACAGCCATGTGGCCCTACTGCCATAGGAACTGACCATCCAGCTGTCCTTAATGTATTTCTTTATCCTCACAACACCCCCAGTGAGGGAAAGAAGTGCTTTTGTCTCTGTGTTTCACAGAGGAACCTGCGTGCAGTGGCTCACCCATGGCAGGAAAGAATGATGCTGCCATATCTCCTGAAGCCTGAGGGAGAAATCACAGCATTTTCCTTCCTTATGGAACTAAGGGAAGGGGTTGCAGCCCCTTCTTCTCTTGCTGTTGCACTCCACCCATGAGTGCAGGCCAGACTAACAGGGGAGGGTGCAGGGAAGTGGTGGTGGAGGGAGGCCAAGCTATCGAAGTCTGTCCCCTTCTCCAGGGCATGGAAGAGCAGATGATTTTTCCTGCAGTGCTCATAAAAAAAAAAAAAAATTGATTTCTTTCATCTCTTTCCTGAGCAAAGGCCAATGCTGAGCCTAGCAGATTATTCAATAACATCCCATAAAAATATTAAACTTCTATATTGGAACCAAATTAAAATTGTATTTCATGATGTGAACAAAGGTACCCAAGTCGATTTTGTCTCTCTCTCCCTCCTTTTTCAAATTTAATATCACACAGAAGAGAGAAATGAAATCTGTATTTAAATGGCTGTGGAACATTGTGCATTTAAAGTGCACAGCAAGTCACTCCCTAAAGCACTCCATATGATATGTAAATCTTTTGATCTTTCACAAAATGCATGATTTCCATAAAGAATAATGAGTACTAGCTTGGGAAGTACAATATTGACTGTCACTGTACTGCACTTAGCCACAATTATTATTTGCATGGCTTTTGCAACATAACTGGAGGGGAGAGTCCTGTGAATATTTTTAATGCATTCTAATAGCTACTAAAATAGATTTTATTTTATAATAGATGCATTCTTTCTTTTGGGTCTACAAGCATTTTTTTTTTTCAATTTATTCATTACCTTTTTTCGCTCTTTATAAGGAAGCATCTATGGGGAGAAGCAGAGGAGCACACGAGTCCAGAGAAAAGAAACAATTGACATCCTGCCCTGCCACGAGCTGCAGTAAAGCAGAGCAATCAACAATAACATTTTTTTATTCTTTCAGCCAATGAGTAAAGTTCAGCTTGATAAAGGATCTTAGGTATGATCTGTGTGAGAGAGCATGAAGTGATCGTCACCCTTTGAGGCGTTTCCAAGACCTGGAGGATACTCTGCAGGGTGTAAATGCATGGAGATCCCATGGGATCAGTTTGTCAGTGGCCACTGGGGTCAGTGGAGCCTTTGGCGTCAGTCCAGGGTGATGCCTCTGACTTTCCACGTGGGAAGGACTCAAATGCACTGATCCAGTGGCAGCTGTGCTTTTTTCCAGCACTGGTGATGGGAAAGGAGAAGTTGAGCCATGGCAATCTGCATGGTGAGTTTTTCCCATCTTTTTTCCCAGTTCCCTGGAGATGCATCAGCCCAGACCACCCCCGGAGGTGGGGAGCAGAAGAAGAGAACTCGCCCATCTTTTCCAGGGATTCCAGAATCCTGGATTCTGGTTTGTTGACCCAGGAGATGAGAAGATGTCAAACTCGTGGTGCAGGAAAGTGAGGTAGGAATAAGGACTATCACAAACGCCATATTAAAAAAAGGAAAATTAAAGAATTAACTTACTACACCTCTGCTTTATTGGTGGCATAGTGCCATTTTCTTTCTTTATGAAAGCACTGTGAGGGCCAGGAAAGAAATTGTTGTAATTAATGGTGTAGCTGAACAATGATAGAGGTGAACTGAGCTGAACTGCAACAGAAAATTGCTCTTCTGACTTGAAGCAGACTTCAGGAGACCAAGATGGTAGAAGACACTTTCTGAGCTCACTGCAGAACCAAAGCCCATTTTTATCCAAAATAGGATTTGTGATTTTTTATTTTTAATGTATTCCAGCTTCGTCTCAACCTAGAAAGAATTTAGAACTTGAAAAATTAGTTCTGTCCATGTCAAGAAAGCAGCAAAATCGCTTTATCTCTTTGACTACTTGATTTAAACTCTCACACATCATTGAGAGACACTGTTCCCATTTTTTCATTGCTCTTATCCTTGAAGATTTGGCTCCTGCTTGGCACTGATCTTTCATTTCTTCTTTAAAGGACTAATAAGTCTAGGACAGAGGACAACTTCGATCTTGTGAAGTGAGATGATTCTTTCTGGTTTATTTCCTGGTGCTATTATATTATTATATATTAAATTCTATTTATGGCCCTACTTTTTCTGGTATAATTTTTAGTTTTCCACCTTAGAAACATTTCTCCATGCACAAGCCCATCTTTATGTGTAAGAAAATAAAAAATAGTTTGGGTTGAATGGCCACATTTTTGTCTGTAACACAAGAACCAGATTGCTGATTTTAAAAGATTCTTTTTAAAATTCTGGACCATCAGGATAATTTCAAATAAAAAATGATTCCTCTGTGAAAACATTTTTCGGAAATGAGCTGCACCAGTTCCCCAAAATCTACTGAACTTGTTTACCTGGTAAGGCTTGTAGTAATTTTCCATAACATCCTGCCATTTATTATGCTCCGGAAAGGCACTATAGTGATTTCAAGAGGAGAAAACCAAGAAAGATTATTCATTTCACATCCTCATGCAATTCTTTTGTAGGTGGCTTTCAACAAAGGGTGATATTGGATTACATTCATTTTGGTTCTTAATAAACTAGTAAATCTCCCATTGTTCTATGTTGTCCAATTATAAAAGCAATGAATATGAGACTAAGCACTTCAAGATAACCATAGCTTTAAAGATAGACAAAAAGCTTTATAGATTAGGATCAGAATAAAACTGCCATTTTTGTAGCGTTTTGATGAATAATATTTTGTGAATTAAAGCGTTCTCTCTTAGGAACATCAATAAATTACTCTTTAAGTAGGAACTGCAAATCTCAGGAAGAGTTTCTGAATATCTGGGATACTGAAAAGGGAAGGAAGTAAATCCTTCCTAGAAGTCATTTCCTTGCTGTCTGAAGAGGTGATTATGAGCGGGTTTTCCTGAGGTCTGATTCCCTGTAGGAGCCATCTGTTGGGAATTTTCTTGAACCATTTCTTTTGCCTTCCCATTTTGGAAGTGGTGTCTTTTCAAAGATGCTTCTTAACTACAGTGTGTTTCAAGAACTGAATCTTCAGTACTTTCTGAAAGCTTAATTGGCAATAAAAATCAGCATTTTGAGGTTCAGGATTTACTTCTTTTTCTTGGTCCAAAGCAAGGGTTTCCAAAGTTGTCCAAGAACTGCTTCTGCGAGGTCTCTGGAGGTAGTGAAGAACAACATTGGCAGGTGGTTTAAATACACTGGGCAGGGGCTGGGCCACTGCAGTAAAATTTTAAGCATTGGAAGTTGTGGAAGAAAAAAAAAAAAGAGTTGCAAATCACAGCCTTAAATACCACAGAGTGCTCTGTGGGGTTGTGAACTGGGATCACTGCCTTGCTCGGCTCCGTAAGAATTCATGAGACATTTACAAAAAGATTTATTAATCTATTAATTGCCAACAGATTCTTTGTCAGCAAATCCTTAATGGAAAGTAGAGCCCTCCACCCCTTTAATCCTCATAATCCTACCTTGCATGCAACTTCCCAAAATTTGATGTGGAATGGCTTAGTACTGTAAATTTGTCCGCTGGCAGAGGAGCAGCAGTGAGATACAGCTCTCCTGAGTGGTGACACGTGACAAAAGTCCCATCCAGGTGCTCATCCCAGTTTTATGTTAAACTGCAGTGTAAAAGGAATGTGCACCACAGGTGTCAGTTTGGTAGAGGAAAATACAAAATGAAGGGAAGGAGAAAGGAGCACGTGGACAGACGTGGGGTATGTTTAGATACCTGAGCCCGAGCATTAAGCCTCTGTCTCGTCATTGTGAAGGTCCAGCACCTAATCCCTTCCCTTGGCTTGGGCTAGGATGAATTTTTGCATCAGGAAACTGCTGCAGCCCCAGAGAAAGCTTGAAACTCCTGTGTTTGCATGCAGCCTGGGAGGGATGCTGGGCTTGGCACACCTGGCAGCAGCATCAGTGGCACAGCTCAAAGGGGAAATGAAGGGCAGATGAGAAGATGCTTCCCTGCTGTCAATCCTCTCCTCACATCCTTACCCTCTCACTGCTTCCCAGGATTTCAAGCATCTTCATCTCTTCCCGGATGGCTCTTCCATTTGAGAGCGAGCTGCTGGGTAATAATAACTCCTCTGCTCAGGATTGTCAGTCACATCATGGGACCGTGCCTGGAACGGCAATCGCAGTCTTTGATCAGTTCTGCTGAAACAACCTGTTGTCTTTTATAATAGCATTTCCATTGGGAATATTCAGATGCTGAGGCTAAAAAGAACCATTTCATAGCATACAGACAACTACACACGCAGTGACTTTGCATTTTTATCTTTTTGATTTTCCAGTGGGTGTATTTGCCCAGTTTTTTTTTTCCCAGCCACATCCATCTGCTTCATAGTTCTTACAAAAGCTAGTTTACATGCAGTAATTGCCATTAAAATGTGAAGAGAAAGCTCTTTGCACAAATGCATTGTTTTGCTCCTTTTAAAGCACACAGAAGCTACAAAACTAGATGAAGTTGAATGATGGATGAATTTATTTAATTATTACTTTCAGAAATGTGTTCCCTATCTTGCTCATAGCAGGTGCAGGCTGTGACGTGGCATTTGCTCTGATAATTATGCAGGTTTTTTTGTAAATAGCAGAACAAGTCAGGATGAAAGATAGCACTGCCCTCAGGTTGTGGGGAATGATTCAGCTTTCTCTTTACCAAATTCCAAATGATACATTTAAATGATAAGGCTGCTTTGATTCCTGTTGCACCTCCCACCCCCCCACTTGTACTCCTGTGACATGAAACTGGGGGAGGGAGAGAGAGGGAGAGGGACTGGAGGATGAATGTGTGGAAGGGGCAGTTTGTGATGGGTGCTGTCATTGCAGTGAGTGATAAAGCTGATCTGGGTACCCCGCACTGCAATGTAGCATTAAAGGACACTGGGCTGCTCAATAAACAAGAATTAAAGTGGGCTCTTTGTAAGTCTGGAGCTTTCCCAGGTGAGGCACTGCAGCTCACCACTTCCAGCCATGTGCCCTCTTGCTCAGGTCTCCTCCAACATCCTCCATCCCGTGCTTCATCCTGCTCCTCTCCTGTGTTTGAAGGAGCCTGTTCTCAGAGTCCAGGCCATTCTACAGCATCTTCATCCCATGTTTATTTCCCCAAGGAAAGGATAATATCAGGGGCAGTGCAGGCAGATGGGTGTACTCAAATTCTTCCCTAAGATGGCAACTAGCAAGGAATGCCAAGGCAAACATCCCCTAGTCACCAGAAGACCCTTCCACAGAGAAATGGAATTTCTGGGGAGCCTTTGTCATCCTCTGCCTATAAACTGAACTGTTCCCTGAACTGTTCCCTCCTGTTGAAGAAGGGTAGGTTTAGATTGAATATTGGGAAGAAATTCAGGGCTGTGAGGTGGTGAGGCCCTGGCACAGGTTGCCCAGAGAAGCTGTGGCTGCCCCATCCCTGGAAGTGTCCAAGGCCAGGTTGGATGAAGCTTGCAGCAACCTGGGACAGTGGACGGTGTCCCTGCCCATGGCAGGGGGCTGGAACGAGATAAACTCTGAGGTGCCTTCCAACCCAATCCCATTCCAGGATTCTATGATTTCATGAACATCCCGTCCCTTTGGGGTCCAAGAACACCGCGTATGGCTCATGGCTGTCAGCTACACTCAGATTTGAAGCTGGGACTACAGAGAAGTACCTGCCCCCTTTCACACCCATTTAAGGTATCAAGGGATCAACAGCTGAAGCCTGCAATCCACTCAGAGCAGACCCTCAAACAGCTCTCCTGCAGCAGTGCTGGGCTTGCACGCATCCCAGTGGTCTGAGTGATGGGAGGATGTAGAATCACAGAATCATGGAATTGTTTATGCCGGAAAATACTTTTAAGATCACCAAGTCCAGCCATTAACCCACCACTACCAAGCCCATCACTAACCCATGCCCTTAAGTTGTATAAAATCCCCAGGCAGTATTTCCAAACTTGGGTGACTAAACCTTTCCATTAGGGTCAGTGTTCTCAAAGCCAGATAATGACCTTGTGGGATCCTTTGGACTGCTCAGTTTGGTCCCTTTGAAGTGGCACAGCGGGGTTGCCCAGGACCACTCGCCACCCTGGGCAGGTCCTGGGTCCAAGGCCACACTCGGGGGATTTGACATCTTGGCATCTCCCCTCTCGGCTCGTGCTGCTGAGAGCTGCCTGATGTTTTATCAGATGCACTGATGTACTTGCACTTCACCTTGAAATCAATAGGTATTGACGGGGTTTGGAAGCTACAGAAGACACAGTCCTGCTCGCTGGTGGCAGTGTGTAAATAACAGCTCCTGAAAGAGGTGCCCTTAGGGAACGTTGGCTCCTCTGCTCCTGATCGAGTGCGAAACGACACAAGAACAAACCCCACAATGAAAATGTGTGTTCAGTTTATAGAAGAGCTCAGC
The DNA here is from genome assembly GCA_013400975.1 of Atrichornis clamosus. Taxonomy (NCBI): domain Eukaryota; kingdom Metazoa; phylum Chordata; class Aves; order Passeriformes; family Menuridae; genus Atrichornis; species Atrichornis clamosus. The sequence goes on along the minus strand of WBMZ01013108.1, from coordinate 38,868 downwards.
TGAACAATCTAATGCTTCAATGGAAGGTGCAGGGTACGTATATGAATGAAAATCAGTTGATAGTTACCATGTGTCTATCAAAAATTAAAATAAGGTCATTCACAAATCTGAACATTTTATGGAGGGGAGGAATATTTTTTTTTTAATTAGGATTAAAAATATTATCTACTTAAAACGTGTCCATGCATATAGTTCTGGTACAGCCTATGGCAACACCTATGATTTAAAAATAAAACTGTTTTTTTCCAAGAAGGAAGCAATTTTGAGTGATAACTAATTTAGATAGTGCTAATTATATTGGTTGGAACTTGCAAGGGAGTCAATGGATAAAAAGTTGATTAAAGCAAAGTTATAAAACAACAATAAAAAGCTCTAACTCTGCACTTTCAGATGTTCTGAATATTTTAATGTTTGTTCCTGCCAGCTTTCTTAGTTGAACTGGAAAGTGAATATTTCTGTACACCTGATTGAAATTAAATGAGGAAAAAGTGAGAACTTCTCAGTAAGTTTAAGAGCAGTGAGTGTATTCTATACCTTGAAATACCCTTAAGATGATGTAATAAGTTACACAGCAGTGTAACTTAGATGATTTTCTTGATTTTCTGTGTTTTTAACCCCTGGTCATTGTAGGTGTGGCAAGGAGGAGTCACTGAGACGATTTGTGAACATTTCCCTCTCCCTCAAACCTGCCAGACATTGCTTGGGGTTGCTCACTGTAGGTCCTTCCAAGTGATTTAGATGTCTTGCAATGTTCTATAAACACAGCTGGAGCCAACGTTTTTGTAATTTCTTCTGGAAGTGTTTTCCCAGCCTGGATCCAAGAATGGATCATGTCTTCTTCCAGATGTTTCACCTTGGGTTTTACATCTGCAGTGAACCCTGCAGCCTTGCTGGCTCCCAGCTGGACGTGTAGTCCCCAACGTAGGAGAGAACAGATCCATTCGTGTCTTTGTGGCCATGAAAGGCACAGGACTGACAGCCTTGCCCATGGTGGAGGCCGTCAGGATTCCTCTGCCCAGGCTAAAATTCCGTCTTTCTCTACCTCCAAGTTCCTCTGTTGGAAAACTGAAATAACTGACTCAAGCAGAGAGTGGCTGAAGCACAGACCTCCTTGAGAGGATGGAGAGAGACAAATAATGAACGAGGTGTGGTTAGTTCCAGTTGTATAATATTTCTGTTGATCACCTCACTCTGTTTCTCAAGCCAGGTGTTCCCTACCCAGCTGAAGAATTTACACAAGAAGATCATAAGTTTGGTGAGTTTTCCTGAGAAACCAGGAAGATCTGACTGAGCTATAAATAAGAGCTATTAATAGAATCTATAAATAAGAGTTATTCATTGAATCACAAAATTGTTTGGGTTGGAAAGGACCTTAAAGACCATCTCATTCCAAGACCCTGGAACAACTGTGGAGCAGGTTGCTCCATACCCTGTCCAACCTGGCCTGGAACAATTCCAGGGATGGGGCAGCCACAGCTTCTCTGGGCAACCTGTGCCAGGGCCTCAGCACCCTCACAGGTAAGAATTTCTTCCCAATATCCCACAAATATCCCATCTAAGTCTATCCTATGTAGATAATCATTACTGTGCACACTGAAGACTGCGTGTGTCTAATTTTTGGTGTGTAACACAAAGTTCTGATTATGAACTTGTGACTTAATTTTACCTGATTCAAACACAAAATTATTATTATTATTATTGTCATTATCATTATTATTATTACTATTACTGCTTATAGGGCCAATATTTTATTTTATTTTAGCATATATTTGCTTAATGAACAATCCGCCACACCCCATGAGCACTTGAGAATTTTGAAATTATCAAAAGAATGGGTAGATGTTAAAGGAAAGGGAAAACCAAATAAGAAATAGAGATATTTAATATACATCAGCTAGGCTGCAAGCAGCCTGGCATAAGTCATCCTTTAATAGAGCTGTAAGAATAATTAATTTTTCAGTTCAGTGGTCAAACTGAAAAATCTGTGAGGGAGGAAGGAGAGGAGGTAAGTGGAGTGGGAAGAAACAAGGAGAAATGTTTGGGTCAACCTTAAGTAACAATTTCTCATTTTCTCTCACTGAAGCGAAACAAACACTTGTATTATCTGTTCCTTTGAAAAATGTCCATATCTGGGTTTCTGAACAAAACTTTCCTTCTGGAAGCAAGGCCTGAAGATCCTGCTGAGATGGTGGTGACACAGAATATCTTTATTTTCCTGAAATTTCTCCTTTACCTTTATTTTCCCATCAAAGCTCACTCATTAAATTTGCCATTAGTGTGCAAAGACCTTTATTAATCATACAATTTGTCAAAACCTGCTGCTCAGCTTCTGTCTGCATCGTTTTCCAACACTTCTCAAACTGAGGACCCTGTAAGATGCTTTCTGCGGGAAGCAACACCCCTGCTTTTAAGTCTATTAACTGTAAGCTTACTTCTTAATAATACATTTACTTGTGTGGTTTTAATTGGGAAGAAATTCTTGCCTGTGAGGGTGGGGAGGCCCTGGCACAGGTTGCTCAGAGAAGCTGTGGCTGCCCCATCCCTGGAAGTGTCCAAGGCCAGGTTGGATGGGGTTTGGAGCAACCTGGGATAGGGGAAGGTGTCCCTGCCCATGGCAGGGGGGTGAAACAAGATGCTTTTCAAGGTTCCTTCCAACCCAAATCATTCTATGATTCTCTTAATGTTTTTTTCAAGGATATTCTGAAACGTTCCTCCAAGCCCCCAGGAGAACATGGCCCACTATGGGATTCACTATGGATGAGGCTATGGATTATCTCAATAGACCTGGACTTTTCATCATGCCTTTGCCACGAGTTGCAGCACAGGCTTTGTCCTATCATCTTCTTCTTCCCTAGTGCAGGAACCACTTTTTTTCACTGTATACAAACAACTGACCCATTAAAAAAAAAAAAATATATATATAGGTGCCTGGCTGATAGACTCATAAGGGTAAATTTCTTTGTGGGTAATCAGCAGAGCCAAAAAACAGAGACATTTTAAAAGCATGCAAGCAAAAGAGGTTGCTATAAGAAAAATCTTTGAAGGGGTATTATCCAATTAGCACTGATAGCTCTGCTAATATGGCAGCAATTAAAATGTTGTTTGTGAACTAAATAGGAGAAGACCTAAATATTCTTTGGACTTACATATGAATAATGTTCTAATATCTGGTGGAATAATTATAATGAAGCTGTAAGTATTCTCTCACGTTGTTTACTGAAATAGCAGTCTATTTAATCAGTAGCAATGCATTCAAGGTGACTAAATATTAAATATGATTGGCAGCTTGCTGCTTGGACTAAAACGATTAAGTAACATGAGAAAGAAAGTGACAGGTGACTTCAGTCCCCTCGAGGAAACATGCCCCAGCCAGGAAATGGGTTGAGACTTCTAATAATATTGGTAACAAATAAGTGCTGAAATGTTTGCTTGCAGCAGTCAGTCTGGAAAGGAATGCAAATCCTGTTATACATCTTTTTCATCTTGGTGAGGTTGCAGTGGCAGCACTCACCAGCTCTGAGGTGCAGTGCATTTTAACCACCCTGCAGAGACACTTGGGTGAGATGTGTCAGGTTGCCAACCAGCAAAGCCACTCCAGCCCTCCACGCTGAGCCAAATCCAACCATCCCTGTGGAGACAGGTGGATCCACTGGGGCCTGATGCACCTTCACTCACATGGTCTCTCACCTTCACCCTTTTTGGAGTCTTTCCTTGATACCTATCCCATTGCTTTGGATTCACATAGACAAATGGGAGTGAGGGATGACCTCCAAAGGCATTCCAGGAGCCTCCAAAGGTAAGCAGGAATTGGATTTGACCTGGGCTCTGACCTAGGATTGCTGGTTGCAGCTCTGGAAAGGGAATACAGCAAACATGGCATTTCCATCCATTTCACAGGGGGAGGCCAAGTGTTCCTCCCTCTAGACTTCATTTACAGTGAAAGCATTTGTCACTTTGGGTAAGTCCAAGTTCCTGTTTTTAGAGGCATGACGTTCCTAAATAACTGCACTGATGTGTGCCCCCACCCCAGTGTGCACCATGTTTTCATTTTTCCTTAATTGTACCTGATGGTTTCAAAGCTCAAGGGAGGACAAATGTTTTTGAGACGTCCCTGTCAGAACTTGCAGTGGTGTCATCTTCCCCTGGCACACATCCTGATAACCTCACTGGAAGAGTGTTTTGCTTCCTGGCAGGTTCAAACTAAAGCACTGTTGTTCTTTACCAAGCGTGACCAGTTCTTATCCTGGTGTTGGTGAGCCTCAAATTAAACCTAAATAACTGAGGCACAAGTTAGAATAAGAAACTGGCCAGGGTCATGCAGGATTTCCATAACTGGACCAAAATCTAAATCCAATTCTTCTATTCTTGTGTCTTCTATCCCAATGCTCTCTTTTCTAGCTGTTTCTTCCAGATTCTCATGAGCATCTCCCTCCTTTCTGGTTCTGGAGAAGAGGAGTGGAACCTTGAATCTGCTGCACGGCCTGCTGTAGTCACTGCTGCTGCTCTTCTCTGCTTCTGTGCTGAAGGAGAAAGAAGTTGGGGATCTTGGGGCAGCTCCAAGGGCAGGAAGAGGGACTCCTTTCTCTCTCCATGTCCCTAATGGGATCCTAAGTGTAGTACAGACATGAGAGTCAATGCCCTTTTACACAGAAAGTAGAGAATGAATTCCAAACAGTACTGGAGACAGCTGACCCTTTTAGCACAATGCTTAAATATTCTAGTGCCGTGCCAAGGCAGCATGTGCAGAGTAAATATTTTAATCCCTAATTAATCACTTTGGTTAGATTGGTAAAACAGAAGTCTAATGAAAATAATTTGAAATTTCCTTCATGAATAATTGCATTGTTCAGGGGATTCTGGGAAGAGTCAACTGGCTGACCTTCCATTCTTGAGCTGCTCTATTGCTATGAGACTTAATTTGTGTCCTTCAACCCTTTTCAGTCACCGTCACGAGATTAGAAATACCTTTCATGCAGTTTAGCAGCAACTATGCAAAAGGACAGTGCAGTCAGCAGAGAGGTAAGAAATTAGCACATGCTTCCCTGCAGTGAAACACATACAGTACAGCACACAGGACAGGGCAAAGCTTCTTTTCCACTCCGTGTCCCTTTATTATGTCCTGAACATGATGGATTGCGTTGTTTATTGAAGTACTCACGGCCATTTTTAATTAGAGATGTGAGGTCTGCGGGTGCCAGGGCTTTGGGTATTTGCAGGATTGGAAAAGAATTTGCTTGTTGTTAGGTCCTGGTGACCGGCACCATGGTGGGTCCCGTGGTTCCAGGGGAATTTATTTCCTCCTGCAGCTCCCGTCTTTCCGGTGGCCCCGTGTTAGGCACCAGTCCTGCCTGCATAAGATGGTTTGGCCTGTAGGACCAAGCCTGACTGACCCAGTGAGAGGAAAATCACACCCTCCCTGCTCACTTTAGCTTGCTTTTCTCTACAGACCAACTGCAGTTCTCTCTGGAGGGATGATTTAAGTGCAGCAAGGTCTGTGGTCCTTCCACAGGCTTTTACTCTTGTTAAAAAATACACATTAGACCATCCTCAATTTCAGTACAGCTTTTCTTGTGCTTGATGGCTGCAAAGGTGCAGCTGGAAGTGTTCATGACAACAAGTTGTGCAGGCAAGGATTTAAAAACAGATCTTAAATTGATAGACCTCTGAGTATCCTTTTCAGGGAGGCTCTTTCCCCAGGCTGTTGTGGAGTAGACTTGTTGCTGGAACATTTGTTTGCTGTAGAGCTGCAACTAATAATGTGTTTGCTAAAGGTGGAGCTCTGTGGAAAGGCAGTGGCATCAGACACTGCAACATTTTTGGGTTTCTCTGTGGTTTTTGTAGAGCGGCTTCTTAGAAAGAGAGAAGGGACCCATGAGGATTTTTGACTTCAACTCCTGACTCTGCACAGGACAAGTCCAGAATTTCTTGTCCAGGATGGTGTGTTCAGCTATTGAAGGGGCCACTGAAGCAGGTGGCATTCATGTGAGAGTGCAGGCCAGGGCTTTACACTGCCTGCAGCCCTGCAGGAGGACAGGGAGTGGGACATGGGCCGTGTCATGGGGCTACTCTGGAGGCTGCTCATCCACAGCCGTCAGGGTGGGCACAGCTCGATCCCAACACAGCTCCAAACTGTGCTGTGAGAAAAGAAGAATGAGGAGAAGAAGGAAAAAGGCAAAGAGGATGGGCAGGAGCATCATTAATAGGGGCTGGATTTAAGGCTTTGGGAGGTGAGGAGGATGTGGGGGAGCAACTGTGTTCAGAGGTAGTTCAGAGAGGGAATGCAAAGCTTTTGCAAGTAATTTGTCATGAAATAAAAGGCAGGAGGATTGAAAAGGGCGAGGTGGCTTGATTTGGGAGTGGGTTGTCTAGAGGAAAGTATAGTTATGAGTATGGGTCAGAGCCTTGCTTTGGGAGAGAGAAAGGTGTGGCAGAAAATGATTTCTTGGTCCAGGAGACACATGGGTCCTCACCAGAGCCTTTGAGAGCTGGGAATGTGTGTGAGCACAGCTCAGAACGTGGGCTGGTGAAAACTCCACGAGACAGCATTTCTGCCTGTGGAGAGAATGATTTTTGAGACAAACAAACAGATTTAAACTTTTCGTTTTCTTTTAGAGCACAAATATTAATCACTGTTCTTCTGCTAATGGTTTTACCTGATGATGCCAAATCTTGTGCAATGATTATCACTTCACAGCATCTTGCAGTCTCCACTTCCATTTGTGGGTTTGGTGTTTTTTTGCTCCCACATTCACTATTTTATTTTTCTATTCGTCTGCTCTGTTGTTGCTTATCAGCCATGGAAATTTACAGATATTAAATTAGCTACAGGAGGGCTCTGATATTGTTCCCTCAATGCTAGAGGAACCTATTGAGAACTAAAGGAAAAATCATTAATGAAAACTGAATGAGAAGGCTATAAAGTTCAAACAAAGTGTGTTTCCTACCTCACAAGATCTGGATGCATGCAAAATTTCATGAAAATTACTCATAAAATGGTGTATTATGTTTTTCTTCTTTGGACAAAAGCATTGGTGAAATATTTTGATTCAGTGCAAAATATATTGGATGAAAATTATAATTAAAGTACTGAACCATTTAACAAGGAGATAATACAGGATATGAAGGGTTTATTATAAAAAGGGTTTATTATAAAAAATGTGACCCTCACCACAGGACTTGAACTTGCTGCTTTTGACAATGTAGAGCTAAGCCGCTATCCTGTAGGCTGGAAAATGTCTTCTGCAGTTGAGATGCAGATCATGAAAGTGTCATGAAAATGAACCTTGGTTTTATGTAAAAAGGGTGTGGGGAAAGAGGCTAAATCTGTGTGTGTCTCCAGGAGAGTAAATGTTCAGCAATTTGAAGGTTTAGGGTGGTTACGCCTGGACCAAAATGGAGGATAAATTTTAAGATCTTACCTCTCCACTATGATGCTGATGCTCAGCATGGTGTGGTCCTTCTATGTGATCATAAAACGAAGCCAAATAAAAACCAAGTCCTGTTTGTGAAACTACAGAGTCTCCTTTCAAGCCCAGCAGGAGAAGTCTGAAGCTTCTGAGTGTTTTGGACTTGCTGGGGAGAATTGAGTTTTGCTCTGTACCACAGATTCCTTCCAAAAGACAAACAAATGATAAAGTAAAACATATTGAAAAATTAAAAAGATTGCTCTGCAAATCTCTCATATATTATTATTTTGACAGAAAGGATGCAAGCGAGAACAGATAAAGTTAAAATTGGGTTTTCAGCCTAGATTTCCTAGCTCATTTCTTCACTCTACATTGAGGGAAAATGGTTAGAGCTGTTACTGATTTTAGCCACAACACCTGCGCCAAACTGCTAATGATGAATTCAGGAGGCTGAAATCAGCTTCACCACCCCCAAAACCCACCCTGCACTATGATCTGAGGATGGACAAACCTGCACCCATCCAGGAGACAGAACGGAGCATCCACAGCCCTACAGCAGCCCAGAGTATTGACCCAGCATTAACACACATGGACCTTATCAACAGCAGTGGCCCAAGCACAGGGAGACCCAAGTCCCGTCCTGAAATTCAGAGCAAGTGCCACTGCTAACACTGGAGAGCCTGGAACCTTCTCCGGGATACTGAACAGAGCACGGAGAGGCCTGAAACCTGTCTGAAAGCCTGGGTGAGATCCAGGCAATACTTTTGCAAATTAAAACCTGGCATGGCAGAGGAATATGGTCAGAAACTACAAAGGCACGGGGAGCCTGATGCTCAGGGCAGCCTGCAGGCTCCACCTTGCTGCTCGGGGCTCCTAGCGAGCCGTTTCAATTGAAAGTGAGAGCGTCTGTGGCAAAAGGTTGGGGAGTCCTGCTCTAATTGACTCTTTCTGGGGTTAACCCTCGCGAAAGGACGAGTCAGATCCCAGCTCCGCCGTCAGCGCCGGCAGTTCAGTCCTCCCCCACCATTAATTACTTCGGTTGCATTTCTTAATCAGCGCTGCTCGGATCTATCGGAGCGATCCCTGGCGCCGCGCCAGCACCGCCGCTCCGACTGGATAAAACACACGGCGCAGGGAAGGGGAGGAGGGCAAGCCCTGCTTGTTATTTCTTCTCCCTTTGATGCTGAACGAGTTGGGTTTCTGACACAGACCTTTCCGTGCAGCTTCTTTCCCAGACAGAGCCCTGGTATTGTTGTCCTCGTGGCCTCTCTTTGGTCGTGTCTTTAATTGACCTTCCGGCATTTTGGAGGGTTGTGCTTTAAATGTGAGCTGGTTTCTGCCAATGGCTGAGGCAGGGCACTTTTCCCCAAAATGCCACAGATCCCAGTGTAGCTGTAAATCAAGGCAAAGGTAAGGACAAAGAGTCCCTTCAGACTTCTCCAGGCTAAATCTCAGCTAACTCCCTGCCCATGGAAGGGAGGTAGAACTAGACAGTCTTCCCAACACAAAACTTTCTATGATTCTGTCCGCCTGTGATGCTTTCCCTGCAACTGGGATTCCACCTGCACCTGCACATTTAATGGAAAATAGGGATCTTCAGAGCCAGACAAGTCACAGACCTGAAAAGACAGGTTTGGAGAGTCCAGGTACCACCAGGGCAGCAGGAAGGGAGCAATTTTTGCCTTGGAGCACAGAGCCATCGTGTCCCACCTTTCTCAGGGCTGATGCCCAGGAATTTTCCTCTGGTTTCTCACCCCACTTTCATCCCCTTGCTCCACCACACTTTTTTTTTTTCAGCTGACGACGAAACAGTTTTGTCCTCTCTGGGTTAAACAGGGGGCTGCAACCCACTCCCTTCAACTCCTAGGGAACTTCTCACCAGACATGTAGGGATTGAAGGGAATGGAAGAAAAGATTTTATAGCATTGTGTTGCACTTCTCTTGCAGACAAGAGAGTAAAATGAGTCCTTTACCAGAAGCTGTCCTCTGTCGTCATGTTCCTGGGAAGAACAACTCTTTGGATAAGGTTAATAGTTGGACTCAATGATCTTAGAGGTCTTTTCCAATCTAAATGATTTTATGATTCTAAGGAAGGTTTCATATAAGGGCCTGGGTTGGAAGGGACCTTAAAGATCTTCACATTCCTGCCATGGATAGGAATGCCCTTCACCAGAATGGGTTGCTCAGAGCTCCATCCAGCCTGGCCTTGACCACTTCCAGGGATGGGGCAGCCACAGCTTCTCTGGGCAACCTGTGCCAGGGCCTCCCCACCCTCACAGGAAATAATTTCTTCCTAATATTCAATCTAAACCTACTCTCTGACAGCTTGAAGCCATTCCCCCTCGTCCTGTCACTCCAGGCCCTTGTCCAAAGTCTCTCCAGCTCTCTTGGAGCCCCTCTAGGCACTGGAAGGTTTCTTTCAGAAAAGGCTCCTGCTTGGATCAAGCAATTCAAGCCCCCTCCACTGCCTTTTCTTTTGTTGGAGGGAGGATGAAAAGCAAGCATGGCCCATTTCAGCTTTCTGATCCCTCAGATTATGTTGTCCCACCATGGGACCAGTCCAGGGGCAGAGGAACGGCGAACCCGGAACAACCACAGCACATTTACTGTAAGGGATTACTTTTTGGGTTTTTTTCCCCTTGGAAATTTCACAACTGACTTTAATTAAGTTCTTCCAAACCCAGCAAACACACACAAGGCATTAGAGAGGGAACGGGTACGTGTGCACGCGCGTGCTTGCCGGATGGGATTTCTGCAAGTTTTCCTTCATCTAATGAAAGTTTCCTTGGCTGTCCCTGTTGGAACAGGCTGTAGCCAAGCTTCTGGTGGGCTGATACCCCGTGGTGTGGCCCTGGGGTCACACACTCGTGCCAGGTGGCGAGAGGGCTGCATTTCTCTGCCAATGACTCTCTAGCCCGTGCAAAATGTGTAAAAAAATTTATAAAACAGTAAGTTATCTATTTCTAAGATGTATCTATTTCCCAAGATTTAGTTGTATTATTTCTTCCGGTATACTCTTTGGTTTGCCGATGGCATGTCTCTTTTATACAGCCACTGGGACCTGCCTCCCTGCCAAAACCCCTAAAGGTGCTGGTTTTGCTGTCTCTCTTGCTTGTAGAGTGTGTTGTCTGAAACCACCTTTTCCTCAGCAGGATATTTTCTGGGTAGGTCCCTCCCCACCTCTGCAAAATTGTGTGTGTTTCATTTGTCTGCAAGGGGTTACTAATCAAGGATGTCATGAGCTCTCAATGAAACAAAGTCTTTGGACGAGGGGACCCAGAAAAATGGACACAGTGTACTCCCAAAATGTTCTTAGTAGCACATGTGAATTTCTTTGCACTCAAATTAAGCAGGATTAAAGCAGCTAAACTGTTGTTGCTCAGTTCTCTTGGATCATATGACAAAGCCTGAATCGCTTTTAGTCACTGGTATAGGCCTAAGTCAGTCCCTTGATCTCCAAATTAATTTTTGAATTGAATGATTGTGTGGGGTTTTTTTGTCCTAATTGAGTCTTCAAGTGAAAAATGCTTAGCAAACAGATGGAAAACTGAGGACAAAAGGCTCTATTATGTAATTAAAAAAGGGAGAGTTCACTACAACAGTTTGAAATTAGTACTTGGAGGCTCTATTTAAATTTTTTTTTCCTTCATAAAATCCCAAACAGTAAGCGATATGCAGCGTGTTTGGCACAGCTTGGTGGAAAACCATGAGAAAGGAAGAAGGTGAAAAATTCGTACCAGCAGCTCTCACTCTCACAGCAGACAGTACAAAGCATCTCAGTAATGTATCGATCCACTCCTCATTTTTCATTAATTGATATGGCAGAAGCAATATTCCTTTTTTTTCAGGAAGAAAAATGTTTCAAGTGGTAGCAGCGCAAAGCTCAAAGGTAGTTCATGTGTATGTTCCTAAACGCCCCCAAACCTCCTCTGGGAAATGTGCTGGATTGTTTCAAGTTCTGTGGGACCCTTGAGGCACCCCGGGGTTTTCTTGCTGTTCCCCAAACTCTGGGCTGGAAGGATGGGGAAATACCTGGAATTTCTTCAAGGAACTCTCTTTCATTCCTAGGTGCAGAGTTAATTAATATCCCTCTCTGCTCATGAGGGGGAGTAAATGGGTGTCATTGACAACTACTGAGTCAATGGGATTTATTGATAACTACTGAGGTCCAATCAAAAATCCATGTTTAAATGGGCCACAAATTTGCCAGCTGTCTCCTCAACATACAGCTAATAGGTGGCATTGCTTTTTTCCAAAAAATTCCCTGGTTTTGCTCCCTGTATTTTAACACAAAACTCATCACTGTAGTTGTGCTTGTGTCAAATCTTTTCCCATGCTTAGGGCACATACATTTGATAACTCTTTATTTCCTATTGTCCTGGCATCTGAATATTTTTTAAGCTGTCCCAAGTTACAATCGCTGCTTAACATTAAAAAAAAAAGGAGAGAAACCACCCAAATAATAATTGATTTTTGGCCATGGTTATGGGAAGACCATCAGCCCTGGTGAGATGCAGAAGCCACCAGCACCAACAAAAAAGCAAAGAGTTGCCTTCCTGTACCTTGGCATTTGCTTCAAAGTGCTGCTGCCACATTTTGTGAGAGTTTCACAGTTTTGGGGCTGGATGGAGCTTGGACAGAAGCCATCACTTATGTTGGGCTCTTCCATGGCCCTGCATGTTTTGGTCCATGTATTTCGCGTATGTGATCCTTGGAGCTCTTGTGCTCACCTGGGGCATCATATTGCTCATAAATATTGTGCAAAAAATTGACTCTGCTTGTTCCAAATGTCCTCAAATCTCCTGGCATAACTTGTTGATGAATAATAGAAAGAGTCTGGCTAAGTGTGTTCATATATTTAAGGAGAGAATTTTCCCCAGTGAAACATCTGGAAGATGCCTGGGACTTACCAACCTTCACAAAAACCCGTATCCTTCTGCTGGCCATCATGTCAGTGTTAGCATTTCTCCCTCATTGGGATCTTGTTCTGCTCCTGTTGGAGCAAAGGGATAGTTCTTGTGTGTGGAGAGGGAGCAGGAGAGTCTGGGCCACAGCCTCTGAAAGGAAAAAAATTGGGAGAAGAGTAACTGTAAACAGAACAAGTAAATGCAACTTCTCTCCTGAGGTGAAAATGTGGCCCTGGGTTCAGAACAAGTAGCATTTCACTTTGCTCAGGCAATTAAACTGACAGAGGCCAGGATTAGATGAGATACTGGGAAAAAATTCTTCCCTGTGAGGGTGGGGAGGCCCTGGCACAGGTTGCCCAGAGAAGCTGTGGCTGCCCCATCCCTGGGAGTGTCCAAGGCCGGGTTGGACAGGGCTTGGGGCAACCTGGGATAGTGGAAGGTGTCCCTGCCCCCTGCAGGAGGGGTGGAACTGGATGATCTTTAAGGACCTTTCCAGCCCAAACCATTCTGTGATTCTTTGATTCTAATTAGTGAAAATGGGATCTCAGCAGGATGGGAGAGACCTGCTGGGTCTAAACTCTTTAGTGGGATATTTCCATGGGCCCGCGGCTACAGTGATATTTGTGGTTGGTTCACATTGGACATTGTCCATGCACTGGAAAGACCACCAGGATGGGATGATTCCCACAGCAGCTGCCCCCCTCCTGGCTGAGCTGGGCCCTTGGGAACCCAGTGGGTTTGCAATGCCATCCTCAACAGACACACTCAGCAGAGCCAGACCCCTAAACCAGCTCTGGTCCCAGCACACCCCAACAGCCTCCAAACCACATCCTGTAAATCAAATCTTCTTAGTTTTAATTATTCTCCTGAATTAGAAGTTCAGGGAGTCTTATTCTCATTTTGCCTGAAATAGCAGCACATGAGCTGGGCAGGAACAGGTCTAACCTTTCAGCAGAGTTCAGACTCTGCCACGTCAGCGATTGTTTCTTGCCATCACAGTGTAAAACCCTTTTCCCTTTCACTTCACATCATTTCTTTCTGCAGAACGCTTTCAGTGCAGATAATGCACACGGAGGTACAATGCAGGCAGTTGTCTGAGAAAAGAAACCCGTTTTCTTCTAGTGGGTGGTAGGTAAGAATTACTAATCCAATCTGCTTGAGTTAACGCAAAACAAGGATTAGGGTAAAGTTCCCGAATATGTTAATCTTCCTTTATAGAGGCAAACTTTAGCACCGCTATCAACCCCGTGGTTTATAGTTCATGGGAACAATGAACCAATTAAACTTGAGCAGAAAAAAATCTTGCACAAGTTTTCTGATTGTTACCTAATACTTTGAATTCTTTTGGTTCTTAATTATTTGCCACTGTGTCATAGATGGGGGAAATAAAACGCTGTTTATTATTCATTAGACAGTTTCTAAACATATCCATAATTAACTGCATCTTATTGTAGTTGTTCTTTTCATCTCTCCCTTTATGAAAGTAGGTATTAAATGACACATAAGGGCCTGGATAACTGATATAATTGTTGGCAGTGCAAATGGGTGGCTTACTGGAATAGTTGTGCCTATTCATAGTCAGCTAGTTGTGAAAAAAACTCAGCCTGTGTGAAGAAAAAAAAAAAGGACATTCAAAACCATTTCTCTTAGGTTTTGGGAAAGAAAATTTACTTTATTTCACTCTTTCTAAATGAGCACTCAACAGCAAAATGTCCTCTGGCTTTGCAGAAGCAAGCCCATTTGGAAAAGCCTTAAACACTTCTCCAGCCCTGTTGATATCCAAAATAGTCTTTCTTAGTGCTGCTCTTACAGCAATCCATACAGCTTGAAAAATTTTACTGTGTATTCTGGATTTTCTTCTGCCTTTCAAATTTCTGACTGGGGAACAGAGCAAAAGGAGGATATAATTGAACTTACTGTTTGAGACAGAAATGTCAAGGATTTACTTTTAAATGCTAAAGGGTCTATTCTCCTGTCAATACCTGCATGTGGATCTTGGGCACATCAATTAGAGAAATGTAGTCCTAAAGCAAATGTTACACTTCAGGATTTTCAACAACTTCTGTGCCAGTGGGCCAGGAAAGGCAGTTTGATTTTAGAGTAATAATGTAGATGTTTTACCTAACCAGCTATTGATCCTGGCAGTAAGTAGACAGCAGGGTTGTTTTTGCAATATCACTATGTATTTGTGCTTGTTAGAGATCAAATCCCACTGCAGTCCAATGGAAAAGCTGTTTCTGGGAGATTCTGATGTCACTACCACTTCTTAAAAGCTTGGTAATTACTGAGGATTTAATTGGGTCTGAAAACGAAGGGAAGAAACCCTCTACCAAAGACATTTTTGTGTACAATCCCACAACCGAAATTCCAACGCAATGTGCTTTATAAAAAAGAGACTCATGAGGAGACACGTTGGATACTGCAATCCAAGTTTTGGTTCTGTTTATTAAGTCAAATTTATAATGTTCTCAGTTAAGAGAATTGCAGTATAGGAATACAACGGGGCACAGGTCAGAGCACGGTCATCTGTAGCAGAGCACTTGTGAAAGGCTCATTTTATTTAGTAAAAATTGTCAGCTTTCACATCCCCTTGGTGAAAAGTGGACTCTTGTACAAGGCACTGAACTGACCCCTTCATGCTGGAGTTAAACTTCTCAGCAGGAAGCAAGGACTGCTCGGGAGCAGTGACCTTGTGTCTTGTTTTCAGTCCTGTTGTTCAACTCCCTTGATTTCTGCTTTTCACCTGAGAGGAGCAAACAACCCAGCCATCGCCCTCCTCAGAACTGGCTGCTCCATGTCTTGACCCTCCAATCCACCTCTGTACTCCCTCTATCCAGCAAAAACCTGTGGGAAAGTGCAAGTGAGGTTGGACCGATATCAGCAGGCCATACAAGAGCACAGTCAGAGAATCCTTTAGGTTAGAAAACAAATCTGAGATTATCAAGTCCAACTGATGCTAAACACCCCCACTAACCCATGTCCCCAAGTGCCACATCCACATGGCTTTTAATCCCTCCAGGGACAGTGGCCACCACTGCCCTGGGCAGCCTGTGCCAGCGCTTGACAACCCTTTTGATGAAGAAATTTTTCCTAACATCCCATCTAAACCTCCCCTGACACAACATGAGGCCGTTTTGTCTTGCCCTATCGTTTATTACTTGGGAAAAGAGACCAACACCGATAAGAAGGGATTCCCTACGTAGATTTAGTTAGAAACAAAGAGTACCAAATTCTCAAATGCAGCCAGGACACCTCTCCCAGTTTCGAGGGCTATTTTTTGAGAGCTGAGAGAAGCACTTGGCTGTGGGGTGACAGGTCAAGTGTGGTCTGTCTGTGGGCCAGGGACTCCGAGGTGTAAGCTGGGAGCGCTCCCAAGACGCTGTGTTACATCTTCTGGAGAGCTGCCCCACTCCGTCAGGCTCCACCGTGCCCGGGCCCCATCCTGGGAGCTCTGGAGCCAGTGGGAACAGATGGCACTCAGCACTTGGCAGCATTAAACCCCAAATCCCACGTCCTGGGTCTTTTTTTTTTTTTTTTGTCTAACTACCAAAAATCTCTTTCAGTTCACGAGTGGCAAAGCAGCAGCTAAACCAAGGTGGAGTGAGAGGCACCGGGCAAACCTGGTTTGCTGCTTTGATAAATTTGCACAAGGAGCAAGTGCTTTTCGCGAGTCCTCCCGTGCACAGCAGAAATAGTCCAAGTTTGAGGCTGGGGGACTTTTCAAGCTCGTTTCCCTGCTGTGGCACATAACGAACAGACAAAAACCCCTTTCTGTAGCCTCCGCTGGCTGCGACATTTGTTGGTGTCTGTGGATCTTATTCAGAGCGCTTTGTGCAACACTCGTAGTAATGTAACTGTATTGTGGCAGGAGACCGGAGAGGGCAGCGGATCACTCGCTCGAAAACATGACCTTTTAATTTAAACAAAAGACTTGAAAAAATGAAAGTGGGTCTTAAATGCAGTTTAATCAGTCAGGCGAAAGATGTCTAATGAAGCTGCCAGACAGATTTGTAGCCAGACTGTCACTTTACCCATCATGTTTACAGCCTCCAGTGGTGAGATTAGGACTGGGTGAAGGCACAGTCTATCCAAATTTCCCCAGTCTGCTCCTCTACCATGTCTGTTAAGTTTTGACAATTTGACAAATTATTTTGTTGTGCTGTCTCTAGACCTGGAGGAGATGAGTGTGTCGCTCCCACCTTTGAGTGCAGCTGAGCTTTGCCTGATGGAGGGACGAGAGACCCAAAGAGATGCTGCAATGCTACAAAATCAAGGTAAACCCTCTTAGACTTTCTGCTTTATGGCATTTTCCTCCTAAGTGGTCAGTGCTAAACCACTGGCCTCTTGAATAAGAACAGCTGAAAAGTTTCAGAGCAATTTTTAAACATCTTGATTCCCTCCTGTGAATCAATGAGGGATTTTTTTTGACCAGGATCTCTATTTCTTACTTAAAGCCAGTGGGACACTGCAGGGATGAATAGGGCATTTGTGGAAACTCTAGGCAGTTGTTGCTACATCAGAAGATGCCAACACCAAGAAAGGACTGGATTTGATGAGAATCCAACTAGAAACCTTCCCCAGAGTTCAAATTCCCAGCGGTGCAACCATCGTGGCGGCAGTGATCGCTCATTTCTCGCCAACACCAAATTGGTTCTTTCTTAGCATTTCCGGATGCACAATTGTTGTTTATTTTGCAGGGAATATTTGCTACTTAAGAAGTTTTCCGTGGCTGCCCATTGTAGAAGCCAACCTCTGTGTTTATCCACAGGCTAAGCAGGGCTCAGACACGCGGCGTCTGAGCTCCCCCGCACAGCCATGTCAGGGAACTCGGGCTGGAAGGGGAGGAATTGCCTCTCCAGAAGATGAGAGGGGATTCATTTTCCATGCTAGCTCTTTCCTGGGGGGCTTTGCCAAGAAGAGGAAAACCACTCGCAGTTTTCTGTCTTTTCACCTTTTTATTTTTTTTAAGAACATCAAAGTTATCACTCCTGCTTTCTCACCATAATCCCACAAATCCTAATGTATGTCTCCCAGTCCTTTCATGCTAAAGCACAAGTGTGTGTGTGTTTGCAGTATTTAGGAGGGGGCAGGCTGTTTCTCCATTTGCATATACACTAGGTCAGTAAAAGAGCAAACCAGGAAGAGCAGCTCAAACTCAAGCATTTACTTATTTTTCTCAAGTACTCTAAAGCCAATTATTATTTTAAAACTCACCTGTGTGATGTGATGTCTAATTCTGCTTCAGTGGAACAAGACAAATGGATAAAAATGACTTTTCTGGTGAGGTTTTTTTTGTTCTCCCTTTCCCTAAACTTTTTTCTTTTTTTCAAGTTTCATGCTTAGCAAAAAAACCCTCTGTAATTGTCTTGTCATGACTATAGCTTTCCCCATTCACTGCCACTTCACATGGAAGCCCCGGGAAAAGAATTCTTAAAAATGAAATTTCATGCTTGCATGTGTTCCTGTGATCTGCAGTGTGTATGATCTCCGAGTGGAAAAACTTCTCTAAAAATAACTGGATTACCCTTGCTCCGACGCCATCTGATGCCTCCTGAGCAGATCCCGCCGCCTGCCTGTGATCTCTGGCCCGCCGCAATCGGGGTGACAGGCATTGAGGAGAGGGCCTGGCGGTGACACCCCCGCCCTCACCCCCCCGGGGACACGGGCTGGGGGAGCGGGGCAGCCCCTCTCGGGCTCTGCACAAGCGGAGCACAAAGCTCTGACCTGTGGCAAACGGGGAAACAGCGTCGTCACCTGGTTCCTCGGGAGGACCTGCGGATTTCTGCCTCAGAGATTGTTTTCAGATTTATTTCCATTGCAGGCCTCCTCTGTGCAGGGTTTTTTTTTGGCTTGGGTTGGACAATGCAGCCTGGGGTGTGCCTGTCCAGTGGTGTGTGCAGGGCATCATCCCAAGCCTCCCCACCCATCAGAAAGGCTCCCATGGAGGCTGAGGGATGGGACCTGCCCCCTTTGGTTGTCAGACCCTCTTTTCCCTACAGCGTCCAGCCCTGGTCTGGGGCCTGCAGGTGGTATTGCAGCGCAAGAAATAAATACTGATAGAGCCCAGAGATCCAAACATTCATCCTTCAAGATGTTTTTCTTCTTGTCTTAGAATTCTTCTTCCTACACGAACACGCTCTTTGGCTTCATTAGGATGGGAACTGCAGATGCAGCCAGAGCCACAGCAGTCAGCTTCCTCTTTCCCTGCTGCCCAGTGATTTCATGGCAGGTTTTCCTGCCTGGAAGTAGAAATGACTTTGTAAGTCCTTGCTCCTGAGATGCCACCCAGCAATGGCACCTGCCAGCCGGGCCAGCCGTGCCCACAGGACAGAAGAGTTGTCCCTCCCTGGCATGGCTGTATCCAGCCCTGACCCACATAAGTAACAGTCCCTGAAGGGCTACCTTGAAAAGTGATTAGGTGGAAATGGGTAGGAAAAACCACTGAGCAGATGATGGCAACAACACGTTAGCAGGAGAGGGAAGGCTGGTCCGGTGACTGAACACCAGACTTGGACTCAGGAGATCAAGGTTTAATCCTCCATTCTTCCACAGATGTTGGCAAGTCACTTAATCTCTCTGTGCCTCAGTTCCCCATCTGGAAAAGGAAGATAATGGTAGTTCTTTTGTCTCCACTGTCTGTTTAGATTTCTAAGTTCTCCAAGGCCAGGGATGCTTCTTCAGGAGCGTATATATGGCACCTACCTCTGCAGAGGGAATCACACTGCAGCCTTCCATGCTAGAAATGATAATTAATAATAGAAATATCAGTCCTTTAATCATCAGGGAACTCACACTGGTTTGCAACCAAATTTGCAATTAGTGCATGATCAGAGCTTTATTTGAAGTTGAATAAACACTTCATATAACGCAATGGGCATTTCCAGAAAAGGTCTTTGAGGAATCTTGGGACTGTCTATTTGCATCTTCAGATGACCACAGCAGTCATCCCCACCCTGTAATACTTGAGAGAATTGAGTGTCAAGGCAGAAGTTGTAGTGAGGGGATTTCAACTGGTAAAATACATCAGCAACAGCTTTGCCCTTGGTCCCTCCCCACCCACCACACATTCAGAAGAAACCAGACCATCTCCTGCAGTGGGAATCTGCAGTCCACCCACTTTGGAACCCTTTGTTTCTCCGTCTCACCTGAAAAGTTTGGGCTGAAGTGTGTTCAGAGAATCATACAGTTGTAGAATATCCTGAATGGAAAGGCACCCACAAGGATCATCGAGTCCAACCCCTGGCCCTGCACAGGACACCCCAGGAACCACATAGTGTGCCCACAAGCACTCAAGTTAATGCTCTCACATTTATGTACATGTTATATTTTAAAGAGGGTGTTGTTATTACCCTGGGGGATCTGCCACAGCCAAAATCACCCACCTTACTTTTCAGGAGAAAACTCCCCAAGTAACTATTTCTAGAACTTTCCCTTTGCTGAGGTACTCTGACATGAAAGAAAAATATTTTTAAGACTGTTCACTCTGCTTTCCAGTGGGAGAGAATTGGTATCCGTCCTGATTATACTTAGCATCTACCAGAGTCTTCACTGAGGTTAAAAGGAAATTTCAGCAGGTAGGATTATCTCCAACAAGTATTATATCCTGCCAAATTGTGTCTGGATTTTGTTAGACTTATTTACTTGCTCACAACACCCAGGGAAGCAAAGACTTTTTTCCTGTAAAGAGTTTGGCTGTGTTTGAAGAAATGGGAACTGTGTTTTTAAGGTGAATCATGCTTAGGTGGGCTTTGGGATTTGACATAATATTGATTTACTGACTAATCTCAATCTTCTGCTGGATGTGCCATGGCTACTGTGAGCAATGCTGGGCTATTAGAGGGCTGCAGGAATGCCTTCTGGTGGCATGGTTGGCTTAGGACAGATCACATGAAGTTTTTGGGATTAACTATGGCTCAGTCTTGGCTCCAGCCTTATCTCCAGAGCTGTGGGATGTCCTGAGATTCTCTCTGCCTGTCCTCTCTCTCCATGTAAGGTCTTATTCCATCCTCTCCTCTGACTCTGTCCAAGAGCAAGAAGCTTCATTGGTGGTTCTACAGATAAACCCCTTGACTCCAGCCCTTTCATCCATCTCTTACTTTTCCCAGTGCAGGTCTCCTGTGCTTCTCCCTCGTGCACGTCTCTGCTTTCCAGCTCTTCCCACCTTGCTGCCCAGTCCTGTATCCCAGTTTGATTAATGAGACGTGGGGCTCTGGGTGAGCTCTGGGCCTCTCAGTCCTTTTCTTGTTGTCTCTGTCCCTGCTGTAGATCTTCTGTGCTTGTTTCTTGTATCAGTAGTGGATAATTCTCTCATATATTTGTTTTCAAGGGATGATCTGACTGGAGAACTGATGCTAAGTGTCTACCCCAGCTGCACCTTGTGCTTCCAAATCCTCTTCCATTGAACAGGTAAGGAGCTCTGAGACTGCTGGAGACACAGCATGTTCCTAATGAAGAGGGAAGAGTGGAGTAAGTGGAGACATTGCTTTTCCAGTGGGTTACGTGTCCCCACAATGCAATGCCCTGAAGTGAGTAATCTGTGTGTGCATGATAAACCTTAACTAGCCCTGATTACGTGCACGCTGAAAAAGATGGTAAGAAAATTACTGATATTTTTATCTTTATTTTTAAACTTCAAGTGTCACGGTTTTTTCCCCCCTGCGTCTAATTGCACTGAAATATGTGTGGAAGAGGGTTGGGGTTTACCAGTTGGTTGAAAATTGTGAAGAAATGAAAAAAGTTGTCTTTATTTCTCACTTCTGAAAATGCTCTCTCATTTCTTTGAGCAAAACCTCTGTCATGCCCTGTCCACAGTATTCTGTGTTCTTGGCATCCTCCTTGTCCCATGGGGTGCTATTTTTGGCATACTCCAGCTTTCTTGTGGTACTATATTCTTGTCTCTGAGTCAAAAAGAACTGGGGGGCTGTGGGGGTGCCAGGTGAAAATAAATCCTGGAAACATTTGTACTTTTCCCGCTGTAAATTTTCCACCAAGGAGGGAAATTTCTAAACAGCTGCAATTTATAGTGCTTTGCTGCACGAGGGGTTTTAAAACATCAGATCTATTAGTTCTAGTCAATGTAGGCCAAGTTATTCTGAGAGATAAAAATTCTACCTAGATCTTAAATCTTTCCTGGCAGTGACAGATGCCAAAGCCTTTCTGGAAAAAAAAAACCAATTGTTTTGTCAAAGCTCACTTTATAAATACCTTTTGCTGGAATGATGATGCTTTGTATGAAATACACTGCAGAAAACTGACAGTGGGGATGGAAAACGCTGACCTAGTTTTATCCAGAACAAAAGCAGGATTTATATTTTTTTGTACAATTTTTGCTCTTTTTTTATTTTTTTTTTTCTTTTTCTTTCCTTGTAAGAAAAGAGAGTTCAATAAATGCTAGGGCTTAAGGACTGCAGAAGCTGGTAGTGGGAAGAAAAGCCAAGCGCCTTCATGGTCAAATGTCCACAAGAAACCTTAATAATCCACCCAGAGCTTTTGGGCAGGTCAGTGGTGCCCTCTCTGAGGTGTCGGGGTCCTGGTGCTTTTGATTGTTATAACGCCATCAGTTTCAGCCCTGCAAAACACCTTCAGCTCCTGCTCTGAGCTGCAGAGGGAACTGGGATTTTAGAAAAGTCAGATTAGAATGTGCATCGAGGCATCCCCTTCAAATGAGGTGGATGTGTGGGCTCTGATTTGGCAGGGATGGATGGGGACTTTGGATGCCCAACCAGGGATTTTTGCACTGGTTCTGCTGCAGGTCAGGTGGGCTCCTTCTGATTCCTGACTTTAAAAAATTGTTGTCTTCCTGCTTTCAGGTGAAAGACTCCAGCAAGTGGCTCAATAGGTGCACGAAATCACGTTTAATTTACTGGTAAGGAAAGGCAAATTAATGGGACAAAAGTTCAGCAGAGCTGTGACCCTCTAAGGGCCAACTTCTGGGTGTGCCGAGGATAACACAGTCCTTGTTCTCTTTTCCTTCTTGTATCAGGCACCTGCTCAAGTCACACTTTGTGGAATTAAGGGGATGGGATCCGAGGTCAGACCCCGCACTGCCAGTGTCGAGAGCGGGCACTGAGGGGAATGGATACAGCTCCCATGGTGCTGGAGCCAGGTCCGATGGCCTTGGAGCAACCTGGTCTAGTGAAAGGTGTCCCTGCCCATGGCAGGGAGTTGGAACAAGATGGTCTCTAATGTTCCTCCCAACCCAAACCGTTCTGGGATTCTGTGGTGTCAAGGCAAGAGGGGTTGGAGAGTGTAACTGGGCAGGAATCATCCTCCCAGGAAAAAGTTCCTCAAGGACAGAACAGAAACAAAAGATCAAACAAAATTTTCCTTCTTAAATTTGGCCAAAGCACAATTAAAATTGTCATATGCAAAGGAGGAGCAATATAATATTACTTAGATTTTTCCCTTAATTAGAATTTAACAAATATTTGGGCTCCATCAGATTCGCATTCTTTATTGTAATTTCTTGGTGCTTACACCGGGCGCATCTTCCAGAGCATTCCAGGTCATTAAAAATTCACCCTCTCCTTTTTAATCTCCGGCCTAGTTGTCAGCCTCAAGTGTGAGTTCCTCCCTGGAATGCTGTTCCTTTATTGCTTATTGTCAAAAATGTTTTCGCTTGGAATTTTCCCGGCTGGTGCCATAGTGGGCCATCGCTGCGGGTCAAAGTTTGCATATCAAGCCATCAGTTTTCATCATGGTGTTTGTCATGAGCTAAGGACACTTTTATTAGATGAAACAACAAGAGGGCAAAACGCATTAAAATTCAGCCTGCCCGTTTCAAGCTGTAAATGAATCAAATTTTTGGTAAAAGAGGATCATTTGAAGTATTGTAAAGGATAAATTATTAATATTTGCTACCAGTTATTTTCTTTTTGCTGTTGGTAACATTGGCTTGCATAGGGCAGGAGAGGGGTGTTTTTTAATAATATTAAAAATTACAAATTCTTATTTAGTAATATTAAAATGTACTAATTTTTACTAACAAATTACTAATGTTTGCTAAAAAATACTAGTTTTATTTATTGATATTAAAAATACTGTTTTAAAGTAATATTTTAAAATAATATTTTTAGTAATATTAAAGGCATTAATACTTTGCTAACACTAGTTTGCTAGTTCCAGAGATATGAAACTATGGAGAGGCTTGTAATGCATTGAGATCTACACCAACATAGTGAAAACACTCTGAAAAATATAATCATTTTATAATTATGATTATTGATCTTTTTCTGTATTTTTTAATTGTTATAGGGTTTTTTATTTCCTTAAGAATGCACTGCAGTTCTTTTAGAAAATTACATCTTATTTAGAAAGCTACATCCTTTGTGGTCTAGATTTTCAGCTACCAGAAGGTCTGGGGCAAACTATCACTTGGAGGTATTTTTTAAGGTTAAATGTTAATAGGATCTTAAGCAGTCAGTGCAAACAGCTGGGTTTTATTCAGTAGAAAATGGATTTGATTGTCTAAGGAAACAAAAAATTCAGCCTCCAACCTACTGCACAGTTCTTCACAAAAAATTGTCATTTTTGTTGCCACTTCAGGGCTTTTAATTGCAAATTCAAAGCCATGAGAGGTGAAGAATATGCAGGAAGATGAGGTTACATGTGGAATATCCCACAGCTGATGGAATTTTGCCCCTCACTGCTGTCACTGGTGCCCACACTGTGGGGTCCCAGTCTGGTGGGTGCCTGTGAGAGGCTCTGCCCAACCTGGGTGGGAATTGCTTGGCAACATCACGTTGGGCTCCTGTGGAGATGCTGAGGGCTGTCCATCCCCAGGGACAGCCCCTGCCTGCGCGGACCCCCACACTGACACTCCAGCCTGTGATGGGCTCCCTCATCCTCTCTGGGTTCTTTGGGCCGTGTTTTAGCACCACCACCAAAAGCCCCTGGTGAGCATCTCCTCCAGCAGGAGACTGAGAACACATTTAGCACTGAGTGACTAAAAACCCCCAGGGGCTTCTGTTCCTGTTGGCTTCAAACTTCAGAAATCTGGGGAATGAGACCAGTTGGCCACAGCAGTGGCAGGTGAGAAAAGAAATTCAGTGAAGATACAAACAATTTTGAGTGCTGAAGTTATTCCTTTAAAAGGGTGATAATTCAGAAAGACGCAACAGTAAAGTGTGGAGGAAACAGTCTGTGGTGTCTCTGGCTCAGCCCCATCATGGTCAATGCCTTCTTAGTCTCCCTACCTGTTGACCAAGTGGAATCACTGAGCAGGGGAGGGAGAAAAGCACATTTGTGAAACCACCGGAGCATTAAGCCGCGGTGCTGGGCACTGTCAAAGGCACCAGGATGCTGAGAAAGCCTCATGTGTCACTGGATTGATGTGTTGGTTCTCTTCACAGCAAATTCAAAGCAGGGACACATCTGAGAAAGTAGATAGTCTAATGAGTAAGACATTTGGTAAATAAGACCAATTAAAAATCAAAAGCAGTACACATCTGAAAAGGCAGATAATATGGTGGGTAAGACATTTGGTAAATAAGAGCAAATAATGATGTTCTAAACCTCAACCTAACACACTCATGTCAACACTCACCCACAGCAGGTTTGTACCATTTTTAAAATACAGCTAGGTTTTTGTCCTTTATGGGAAGTATTTTGTTGCCTTCTAATCAGGTTTTTCACTTCACTTTTGGGGATGCAGTAGAATCCAAACAGGGAAAAGTAGTCTTCTCTTCTTTTCTCTTTTTTTGTTTGTTTTTCTGGGGGGATGGTTTTTTTTGTTTNGATGGTTGGGGTTTTTTTGTTTGGGGTTTTGTTTTTGTTTTGTTGTGTTTTGTTTATTTTTTAGTTTGGTTTGGGGTTTTTTGTTTGTTTGGGGTTTTTTTGGTTTGTTTTTTGTTTTTTGGTTTTTTTGTTACATTTAGAACACGTGTAAGAGAAAGCTGTGACGGAAATGCTTTTATGCCCTTATCTCTTAGGAACTTCTCAACCAGGCAGGGGCAGAGCCCTGTCTCACAGAGTTTGCATTTTCATTTCATAGAATGATTTGGGTTGGAAAGGACCTCAAAAATCATCAAGTTTCAAGCCCCCTTTCATGGGCAGGGACACCTTCCACTAGGAATAAATAAATAGTCAATTAGTTTGGGTTTGGGGGAAAGGGGAGCACAGTGGGAGAACCAGCTTGAAATCCCATGACAGGTCTAAGGTGAATCAAGAAGGGAAGCTGTGCATCCTAAATTCCATAGGGGTGGGTGGCAAAATGTCTAAACAGATGAATTTATGGGGCTCTCAGGTTCTACAGAAAATGCTGAAGCCTTTCTTGTCTGAAATACCATCTGTTCCTGTGGTGTAGAGGGCTTCCCAAGAGCTTCAGGTTCAGCCTAAAACAGGCCTAGTCCTTAAATAATCTTTGACCCCGGCTTTAGAGCTGTGGGACAAACTGGTCCATCCCATGAGGCAGTGGCAGAGCCCTGTGCACCCCTTTGCTTTCACAGGGTCAGCTTTTTAAGTCTGGTATCCTTATTGCACATCCCAAACTGGATCGTTTCATTAATTTAAAATCAGTGAAAAGTTCAACATTTTGTGATGTTAAAATGTCCATTCCTGATTGGAAGACCTCAAGAGCTAGACAATTCTCCAGTTTGCTGAATTTTTGTCACTAGAATTAATCGATTCCCATATTAAAAATGTTTACCTTATTTCTAGAATTTCTCAGTCTGAGTTTCAAGGTATTGCTTCTTTATACATCTTTATTTAGGTGTCAAAAAAAAATGTTTCTATCAAGTGTTTTCTCTAGATTAAAGTACCACCTAAAATCCTCTGTCTGGACAAGTGCTACAAACCACAACTAGACCAGAATTGCTGCCTGACATTTTTCACATTGCAGTTCCAACTAAGCTGTGCAGAGCTCAGTTCGCGTGGTACTTGATGGGAATTTTTCTCATGGAGGAGTGGCTGAAAAAATAGATCAAATTTTCTCAAATTCACTTCTGCTTCAAACTGCTATTGGAGAATTCTTTGAAGGATTTCTGTTGGTTTGTTTAAAGCACAACTTGCTGCTAGGAACTGAATATTTGTGCTCAGCAGTGGCTGATGACAGATGTCACCCAGCAGTGCTTCTCTGCCAGCAGTGGCTGAGTGGGACTCCCAAGGCCAAGTTTCCAGTTTCAGTACTCAAAAAAAAAAAAAAAAGGAAAATGTGAATTCACTCAGCGGTGTTTCAAGGGTTATACAAGAAATTTGTGCTCAGTGGGTTCTTATTTGAGGAAAATGCAAATTCAGGCTTTTCCTTGGCAGTAAAAATGACAGAGGAATAACAAGGAGAGTAATTCATACAGAAATAGGAAGAAAACTCAAAATACAGTATTCCATAGCTTAGATTTTATTTTCTGGAATATGGCATTGTTAGTGTGATGGCAAACCTGAATAGTGATAGTGCCTTTTTTGCAGTATCAGTCTCTTACAGGACACACTTTGGGGTCATTTCCATAAAGGCACGGGTTGCAGCTGGTACAGGTGGAGGGGTGTCTTGTAAGACAGAGGGACATGCAGCTGGAAGAGCCCTGTGCATCCAGCTCCCTGGCATTCTCAGGAATTATAAAAGCTGTAACATTTTGCTGTATAGGCAGACCCTTCCCCACACTTATTTTGTTGCTGGGTCACAGCTCTTCATCTTTCAGGAGAGAGTTTCCCCCCTGGGTGACCCCTTTCCCTGGCAAGTAAACACCTGGGAAATTACCCATATCAGCAAATCCAGCTATAGGTCTTGATAAGGGAAATACCTCCTGCAAACTCAGGACTTTGGTAGTGATTAGGGATGGATTTATTCCATTTTCAGGGTGCTGAACCTCAGCCTGCCATCCTGCAGTCCTTTTAGAAGGGGACTGCCTGCTTTGCTGCTTGTTGCACTACATCATGGACAGTAAGCCCACATTTAATTCACGCTGCATTTATTTGTCTGTAGACCTAAGATATCTTAAAGTAGAGGCGAATGTTGTGTGAGCCCCACATGACTCATGAGTAGCACAGGACACAGCACTTCATGCTGGGATTCTCACCTCCAAACCACTAAGTGCTGGTAGACCTGAGCATAACTTAAAGGAAAATATGCACAACTCCCCAAATCTCTGTAATTCTCCATACAAAAAATTCTCCATTAAAAAATCCTTCACTTGTGGAAACGGAGCACAGAAATGTAGAGGACCTGGTGACCATCAGGCACTTTCACATATCAGTGTGACTTTCCTGGTTGCAAGTGTTGAATCAGAAATCCAAGGAGTATCTCAGGGTGCTTTGGAATACACTAAAAATTCAGAGGAAATGCAACAGTGTGGGAAGTTCCAGGGTTATAAATGAGCTCATGGGTTAGTGCTGGGCTTGGCAGTGCTGGGGGAATGGTTGGACTTGATGACCTTAGAGGGCTTTTCCAACCTAAATGATTCTATGACTCTATGATTCTGTGTAGATGAACACCACAAAAAAAATAGAAAAAGAAAAAACCAAAAACCAAATTAATAATATAGTTTAAAACTCACTAATAAAATAATGGCTGCAGGTGCAAGTGTGGACATGGAGACAGTGTTTACACATGAATGAAGAGAGAAGCTGCTATCCTGGTTCAAGGTAAGGACATACCCTGTACACAAATATATGCACAATCTCAGCAAATTTGTTGTAAAACAAGCTAAACCCATCACCAATAATGCAAGGAAGAAAGGAAGATTGTGTGATAATGAAAGATATGACCCGACGCAGTTATCTGTGTTCCTATCATAAGGAGTACCGGGGAAAAAAAATAGAATTTAAATCTCATCAATAAGAACACTGTTGCACACCTGGGGTCTAAACATTTGGGAAGTGCTGTGTTAGTGAAACCATCTCCAGGGTGACAGGGTGGATGAAAACTGAGAGCAGCAGCCACCTGCGATTTTAAATTGTGAATTTGGAGCGACGTGTCCGTGCCAGCCTCTTTCAAAAGCCCCAAACGAGCTGCACCACCACAGTTACTGCTGTGATCCCAACACATCCACATCCCAGTGTACAGGGATTTAGATGCACACAGTGACTCTGTGTCTTGAGATTCTGCACCCCCCAGAATTCCTTTAATTCCAAACCACCAGGGGTTATACTCCCCTCTTGATGTGTTAGGGTTTAAATCCACAGCTCCTGGTAATACTCATGGGAATTGCAAATATGAATCCCCATTCAAGAAGATGAATCCTCACAACTTTTAGTTTCTGGAGTTTTCTCATCCAGCATGTTTCTTGTACTTACTAGCAAGCTCACAGTCTGTTGACGTGAACTATTAAAATCTACATATTCCTGGGTGAAATTCTATTATTCTAAGGTAGGGAATGCTTTCAAAGCAGGCTGCATTTTGTGGATATTGAAAATGACATGAAAAGGTGCACCTGAGCAGGGTGACACTTCCAAATAATCTGCAAAATTACATTCTGATCCTCACCCAGGCTTGCAGCTCTCACCAAGAGAAAAAGCAGGACTAAAGCCTGGTGGGTGGTTTTTCCCCCCTGAGGAAGCCTGGTCATGAGGTGTGTGCAAAAGGGCTGTCAGTACACCAAAGAAAGCAGGCTCCACACAGGATTGTTGCAGAAACCTTAATTCAAGTTGCACTGCCTTGGCAGAGCTGCTTTTTACATCTGGTTTTTGGAAAAAAAATGGCTTGTACTCACTGGTCCACAGCTGATCTTTGCTCCCAGGGAGCAGTGCAGCTGCACCTCAGAAGTTCTGAGTGATGTAAAAAATCCTGCCTGTCCCCCAAAATCTTAATCCAGTCCATGCCATTTCCATCCCACAGACATGAAGGAAACCTCCCACCTCGTAGCAGATCAGTCCCAGGTTATTGCCTCCCATGGGCTGAGCTCCCGCTCCTGAGCGAGCTCTGAATTGAGCCAAACACCTACCAACAACCTCATCACCTGGTTTTGATCCTGGGGACCGTGTGGGTTTGCCTTCTCGTGGCAAACAGGTGTCAGGGCTGCAGGATGAAATCCTAAAATGGACTAGACAAAGCTGCACCTCCAAGTCCTTTGTTCGTGGAGTCTCACACAGATCTGCTCCTCTCCGGCCTTTTTCAGCATCTCTGTGAAACCCAAAGATAAACTGATTAGGCAACACCACTTGGAGTGCCAGCAGCTCAGATAACACACAGCCTTTCCCATTTGCCACCACGCAGAGCTACATCCTTCACATCAGGACAGCCTCACGAGGGGAGAAGAGCTCATTGAAGCCGAATCTTAGCGAGGCAGAGGTAATGCTGTTGCTCGCAGGAAAGGATTTCAAAGAGTATGTGGCTGTAGCACTGTCTCTTTTTTTGTTGAAGGTGTCAATTCAGCTCAGTCTTCCCTGACAGTAATCTCATCCACAGCAGCATGTGCAAGTAATATCCTCTGTTGTTTCCTTCCAGCTCACAGACCCTGTCCTGTCTCCTCCGGTGGTGACCTCACCTTGTCCCTGCAGTATTTTGTCATTTTGCAGGAAAACTGCAGCACTGTGAGAGAACTGTGCAGAAAGCCATCAGCTTTTGGAAAACTCTGGCTAGTAAGAAATGCCATCAGGTAATGTCACCTTGCATTGTCCCAACAGTCCTTCAAGTGGCTTTTCAGAGAATTTACAATGCAGTCCATAGTCTATTCTTTGTTGACAAGATCTAACAAGCCCTGGAAAAAGTGACTGGAAGAAAAAAAACATTCAAGGACCCCCTGAGGTCTATTCTCAAGGATTTTTCTCCTCTGAATTGTGGAGCCCTGTATAACTGGGGTGAGAGATCACAGAATGCCCTGAGTGGGAAGGGACACACCAGGATCATCAAGTCCAATTCCTGGCCCTGCAGAGGACAGACACAACTTCCCTGAGAGCCAGTGCAAAGTTGGCTCCCTGGAAAAGACATGAGCACCACAGACC
Source organism: Atrichornis clamosus (assembly GCA_013400975.1). Lineage (NCBI taxonomy): Eukaryota > Metazoa > Chordata > Aves > Passeriformes > Menuridae > Atrichornis > Atrichornis clamosus. Next base: position 8,684 of record WBMZ01013108.1, on the reverse strand, counting down.
TCACTTCTTTCTACTCCATGTGTATTTTTCAGCCTCACTTTCTTTTGTATCCTAATCACTCAAGGTAAGAATTCTCTTTCTGAAGAAAACTCAACCCATGCAGCCAACTCCACTGAAAAGAGGAGTGAAGAGCAAACAGCTCTGCACCTGCAGCCCCAGGGTAACTTAGCATGTTGTAGGTCATGCTGTGGTCTGGCCAAAGTGAATAGAAGCCAAACACACCATAGCAGCAGAGCTTTAGTGCACGTGAGCAGCCCCTCTTGGCTTTGAGTGGTGTGTCCTGCCTTCAAACAGGCTTTTACATGCATTGAATGCTGGTACTCTCACTGGTAGAGAGTAATGATGGTGGAGTGCACCAAAGTTTTGGATGTTTAGCAGAAATAACCTTTTCCCCCGTATTTTTTAGACAAGAAGTTTAAATACTCGCTTCTGAACACAAGGAAGAAAAAAATCTTTGAGCTATCAAACCAGCTGGACTTCTTCAGTTGTCCTGCACTCTCAATCTAATTTTCAAAAGTAATGAGACCCCTCCATGCCAGGGCAGGGCTGGACCATCACCTCTGGATGAAAAAAAAAAAGTCTGCTACATTTCAGTGTAGAGCTGAAACTCTCCTCTGTCCACACAGCATTTTTCTATGAGCGGTTTTCCTCTTAAAATTATCCAGCAACCCCAAGCCTGCCTCTCAAAGGATGAGATATTATTGTTACCCTTAAGCTTATCTGCCAGACAGCAAAGACATCCTGCTTGTTTTTCCCTCTCCATCTGAAGTTTTCCCAGAGTACCTGTGAGCAAGGATGACTCTGAAATTTGCTTGTACCTCAGATGAGGCTGCAAACAAAGATGAAGTGCTGTGACAAACACATAAAAAGTTGGTGTTTGCCTCTCTCTCTGCCTCATTCATGCTTAGGAACCTCTGGATTAACTGACCTGTGTGTCAAGTCTGAAAAAAAAAAAAAGGAGATTATATTCTGTCAAATGGAGAAAAAGCAATAAGTAAGAGTTTAGAGAACTAACCACAACACGTCTAATTATTTGGGCTTAGGATTTAACTTACTGGGTTTTTTTCTTTTTCTTTTCTTCTCCCAACCCCTGCCTGATACTTAAAGCACAAAACCCAGCAGGGAGAGAGGTAATGGAATTTGGAGGCAACTGGTGTTCAAAGACCTCGCTTGAAATGGGTCTATGCTAATGACGAGGGTCGGTGCAAATTGGGTCGACGTCCTGCGTCCTCCAAAAGGGGCAACTTCATCAGGGCAGCCAACGTGGGGCAGGATTGTCTCCCCAAGGATTTCACAGGGCTGCACCTTTGAGCCAAAACCTCAAAGAGTTTTTGGCTACAACTGACCCGGCCAGAGCAGGACACATTCACCCCCCGAGCGTGGCCAGGCACGTGTGTGGTCTGCGGGCTGGGCACGGGGAGGGCACGTTCACCCCGATGTAACCGAGTTTAATTGCTGCCTCCTGACTCCTCAGAAAAGGAGTCTGTGCTTAAAGGCTCCGAGCCTTTTCCTTGAACTTTCTTGCTCCAGATTGAGCTGATGTCACTCCCTTGTTCTTGATGGAATTACCTTGGTGGATTCTTGGTGAGATGCGGAATTGAGTTTGGTAACGAACCTTGTCATAATCCCTTCTTTTTGTCTCCTCTATCTTCCTGAAATATTAAAAACTGCTTTGTGTGTTTCCACGTGTGCTCTCATGCAAAATATTTGCACGAGAAACTTAAAAATTTAAAGAGCTCACTATAAATTAAAAAATCAGTTGTGCACGAATTCAGAGTTAGCTCTCTTTTTTCTGAGGCAAAGAAAAAGTTTTGCAGAAAAAGAACTTTAAAAGAAACGGCACTGGGAGTAGGTAAAATGTGAACTGTAATTCAAGCCAGTCTTTCTGTTGAAAATGTGGGTGCAGGCATCGTATTGGCACACATTTCTTAAAAAATAGACATCACTAAGCAATATTGCCATAATTACCAGCTTGCTGGCTTGGAGAAGAGGTTGTTGTGTATCCCTGGAGGAAACGGGTGCTTGGTTACACTGGGTAAGAAGGCATCAATCCATCAAAGAAACCTGTAGGTGCAACACAGCACCTACAGCTGCAGACCCCGTTTGAATGAACTGAGGCATTAAATGCATCATATTCACAGTAAGCAATAAATGCAGGTAATTATGGAAATAAGGGGCCAGGCTGAGGGGAATGGGTGAAGTGCTTGTTCTTATGCAGAGCAAGGCCCAAACAAAGCCAGCAATTCCTTTATGGAGTCACCATTGACTGCTTGCATGTGACCTTTGGCTGTAGAGGGAGTTGCAATTTTTCAGGGTGGTCCAGATAGTTTGTCCCATCCTGGAAAGTGACAGCAGTGGGGAAGCCAAACTTTGAAACCTCAGCTTTGGATTAGAAAAAACTACAGCAATTTTTGTTGTTAAAATGGGGGGGTCTGTCCTATTTCCAATTATTTCCACTGGTCTTTTACCTTCTGCCTGCAGACATTGCCTCTTTCACATTCTCGGGTGACTACAGTTATGTCACTGTAGAAAAACAATTCGCTTTTTGTAGTAACGGGGGGTTCCACCGTGTCCTTCTTTCCAGGTAAATTCACAGGGGTAAGAGCAGCTGGCAGAGGTATCCATGCGCCCTGCTGTCCCTCAGCACTTCCCCTCCACAATGCAGGATGACAAGAGGCTGGTGTTGTTTCTTGAGGGATAAACGTGGCTATTTCGGTGAAATGGCCAAAATAGCACAGACAGCCTGGGATAAAGAGATCCATCCAGTGGGAGACCCTCCATGTGTGTTGACAGTGTTCGAGGCATCACAGGTTGGCGAGAGCTCCTGTGTGAAGCACTTTGCCTGATTAATGCCCATGAACTCAGTGCTGTTTCCACCTAAAGACTGTAAATGAACTTCAGGGAAAACAGTGTTTTTCTTTTTGATCAGCTGCATCTCTGGCAATATAATGAGCACAATTACCCTTGCTTGACTATGCAACATTATTCTGGTTTGCCCATTAATTGCTGATGATGTTTTCAAGCTTATTAAAACCAGTAAATGTATTCACAAATGTTTAATCAGAAATCTCTGGTAACATTTAGAACAATATCTTTGGTCTTTTCTAACATTTGTCTTGTTTTCTTCATTTTTTTCACAAACAGACATCAAAATCCAAGAAAGTCTGTTTAGTGTCCTGAAGTTTTCCTGCTTTGAAACATGAATGAACTAACATTTTATATTAGTGCTGTCAAATAACTGTGTTTGTTATCTGAGGCTCAAATCTGCAAACTTCTCCATAGATGAGGATACTTTTGGAAATTAATTCTTAATCAAGGTATCAAGATAGATTCAATTCCAATTACAGTGGTAGTTGGAGCAGCAGGAGGAGAAATATCACAGAGTTACTACAGCCTTTTTGTGGATCATTGTGATTTTAAAGGGGAGGGAAAAAAAACCAAGATTTTTTTATCCTCAAAGAATTTTCAATCCAAGTAGAAGTTTAGAGGCACCAAATGGATGAAAAGAAGAACTTGCTGGGACAATGCAGATCAATATGAGAGGTCTCATCAAACCTGCTGCCAAATGCTTTGTCTTGAACGTATAAAGGAGCTGCTGTTCTACATTTCTGCTGTTCATTAGTGTTTGGAACAAGAGGACCTGAGCACACCTTGCCTACCAGGACTGCAGGAAAATCAACTTCCCTTGGATCTGTGGGGTGCTGGAATTGTCCATCCCCATCACCCATACAAGCACGGGAGGTGTAAAATGCAGGAAAAGCTCTTGCAACCCAGAATCAATATTTTTAGTTCACAAAGTCAATAAGGCAAGAGCAGCTCTTTGTGCTGCCAGCAACAGCCAGCCATTGACTGTGTTGTGGGACATAGGAACACCTCAGCTGTGCCTTCTCCTGAGGCATAAGAATGAGCAGGAACCACCTTCCCAACTCAGTGTTTCCAGGATGAGTGTCTCCATGTTCAACCTTTCTACCCATTTGTCACCCACAAGATCCATAGCTGACTTTTAAATGGATAGCTAACTCCAGAAAATAATTATCCCAATGACTAAAACAGGTTCCAGTTCCCAGGGAGAAAGCAGAATTCTGGACTGATTTTCAACAAAGCATTGGCAAGTGTTTCTGGTTTTGTCAAAAATATTGCTGATTTTGCTGAGGTAAGTTGATAAAGGCTGTGTGGCACAAATACCAGGAGAAAAGTGATTATTTCTCACTTTATCTGTTTTCCTCTGCTTTATCTTTATCATGTGATCAATTTCTAAGAGATTTTGGTGGGTGCTTGCTGCTTACTCTGAGCTCTTTGACTCTAGAAACCCATGAATTTTGTCCATTCCATCCAGAAAAGCTGAAAGACCATTCACAGAATTGTACAATCCCAGAATGGTTTGGGTTGGAAGGGGCCTTAGAGACCATCTAATTCCAAAGTTCCAGCCCTCCTGCCATAGGCAGGGACACCTTCCCCCAGACCAGGTTGCTCAAAACCCAATCCTAACTAAGTTGCCATCGCCTTGCTGAATGGGGTATTTTTTTCCTACATGGTTTGAATCCTCCTGATCTGGGGAGATCTGTGGCACTCTGAGCACTTCCAAATCCCACTGGATTTGGTGGAAGATGGAGGTGTTCATCTATCAGCAGCACAGAGCCTGTAAACACAAGCTTGGGAGCGATAATCATGAAACTGAACATGGTCTCCATCGCAAGTGTAAGGGGGAGCTAAACATAGTTTCCCCTAATCTCTTGGGATCTGGGAATTTATCTCTCTGCTTAATTGAATGAATGGGAAATTAGATAAAACTTTGCAGAGTAAATCTTTTAGCAAATGTGATACCCAAGTAGAAAATTTTCAGCAGACTCTACATTTTCACAGCTGCTCCTTTGTTTTGTGGAAGTGTATTTTGAATGTAAGTCCTGCTTACATTGCATGCCTATTAATTCTATTGTACATATTAAATGTCCTCTTTGTAGGGTGTAAAACCAGAAGGGAGACTAAAAACAAATAGCATGTGTTTAAAATGTTTTATGGAAGATGGCACCAATATTTTCTGAAAGCCTCCATGAGTCCAAGGCACTGCTCTCTGATAACAGTGTTATTGTTCAAGGCCAAAACTGGAACCTAAAATTAAATAGAAAATAATGGAAGATAAGAGAAATAGTACGCTACTTAGCTTTGCAAGAGACAAAAAACCCCTCCCAACATATAGAAAAGACAAAAAAAAGTGTTGCTTGCTCCTCTAACAGCCTACTTGCATCTGGGACAAGTAGATGTTATTTTCCTTTTATTTCAGCAATTGCTGTGAGCCATTAGAAGCAGCATCAGCGTCGTGTGTTATCACCCACAGAAATGTGATGTCTCACATGCACTTTCTGTGAGAGGCACCGAGAGGTGCCTCTGCTCCCCTTTTGTATCAGAGTCCTGGGCATTGGTCTGCAGAGAGTTATTCTCCTTTGTTCTTTAATTGGTGGACCTTTAAATTGACAGAGGGAAGGTTTAGATTAGATACTAAGAAGAAATTCTTCCCTGTAAGTGTTCAAGATGGGGCTTGGAGCAAGCTGGTCTAGTGGCAGGTGTCCCTGCCCGTGGCAGGGCGGTGGAAATAGGTGATCTTGAAGGTCCCTTCCAACTCAAACCATTCTGGGATTCTCTGATTCTATGACTTTGTGACACAGGTTTGCAGAAACCTGTTCATAGCAGCCATCCTGAGGTCTTCCTTATCAGGGGGCTTTCCGCATGGAGCTGGATGTGCTCCCATCCCAGGAAGGATCCACAGCAGGGGAGGGTTCACGAGCTGCTCTGTGGTGGGATTGCTTTTGGGCATCTCCTCAGCTGACCCCAGGTTGTTTTCACACCCTCTCTCATGACAGGACGTGCATTTGGATTTCCAGTCTCGATCCAGAGCAGGGACCGTGGCACAGGAACTTCAAGTTACTCCATGAGTGGCATGGACCAGCCTCACCAGAAGACAAAAACACAGTGGTGTTAAACAAGGATGATAATCCAGCCATTCCAGAGTCAATACCTCGATATTTGCGTGATATTTAAAACCTCTGGCAGCAGCCTGGCCAAGAGAAAACAGACACGGCCAAGGTGTCCCACATATTCCAGTTGTCCCTGCCTGTCCTAAAGGAACCAAAGCAGCTGCCAAAATTTAAGGCATCTGTCATGTTATTTATTTAATTCTGTGTTGGAATGACTGACTAATACACAGAATGTTGGGAAAAATCCCATTTCCTGACTTGCAGTGTGCTTTCTTTGGCTGCAGCTGTGGCTCCAGGTCTTCTCTTACCAAAACAAAGGGTGGAATTTGTCCATCGTAGCTGCTAGGGCAGGAAAATACGAGACAACAGAGACCGACCCAGTGAGGAAGAGGATGGACGTAGTGAAGGTGCAGGGCACTGGGCTGAGGAGAAGAGGCACTTTTCCAGTCAGGGGAGATGCAGAACCTACCACCTGCTACCACAGAAGTAATTAAATTGCACTCCAGAAATGGATAGTCCATCTCCGAGTGAGGCAAAACTGATCTCACACAGATCTGTTCCAACCTGGAGAGTTATTACATCTCTCCATTTCTAATTACACTGATACCCAGTATGATGCCAACTCCAAAGGCAGAACCTGTGTCACTAAAGAACCTTTTCTTTGTGGAAACAATGATTAGTGGAGGCAATTATTCCTCCTGAGAAATTCCAGAAATAATTCCCTTTTCCATCTGAAGCGCCTATCATTATCTCACCAAAAGAAAAGGAAGAACTTTGAGAGCTAAAACAGAGGTGCTTTTATTTCTAGGATGAATATTCAATTTGAGATAAGTCTTCAATAAAAGTTTTACCCCAAAATGGCACTTTTAAAAGAAAGGAAATATTGCAGGGGTTTTCCATACATAACTGTAAAGTATCAAAAGAAAGAGAAGCACCAACAAAATTTCATATCTGTCCAAAAAGTTGCTTGGTTGGGTTTTTTTCATAGAGACATTTTGATTAAGAAGTTGAAAGAGGCACATGGGGTGACTTTTAGCCTGTGTGCACATCAGAGATGTTTTGCTCCTCGTGTCAGGACAAGAGCTCTGGGTTTTAATCTTGACTTAAGTCAAAAGCCAACAGGAGAGACCTCAACTTCAAACCTTTGTGTTTCCAAACACATCACCACCGCAGTGCAGTGTCTGTTCATTTATTTACTGAAGGCTTCTGTTTGGCCCTGATTTGTGCTGGGACAGGGATGAGGAGATGCAGGGTGAGCCTCTCTGCCACTTCCCTGCTGAAAGACCCGGGCAGGTGTCTCTGGACCGCGGGCTCCAAAGGTGACACCTCTGCAGCTGATTCCCCAGGAGGAAAGGCAGCTGCGGAAGGGACAGTGATGATTCCTCCGTTCTCCTCAGAGCTCCAGCTCTCCATCACACCGCTCTACTCCTTGGCTGGCTGGCGTGTGAACCCTCCACAATCCATTTGGGGTATTTTCTACTCCTCTCTCCCCATGACCGTGCCATGAGCCCAGGTCCCACCACCAGCAGGAAGGTCCTGTCCGCGGGGCACTCACAGCGAGAAGGGTGCCTCACCTCTGCCTGCGGTGGTGCTGGCAGCCCATCTGCTCCGTTCCCCTCAGCAATTAGAGGGTGGTATTGCACTGGTGTGGGTGGCTGGGTGGCGTCAGGCGGTGACGAGGTGTTTTTGCAAAGTGCTTAGCGCCGTGATTTCCCACTGCCCGCCTTGCCACCAAGGGCAGCTTTCCGCCTGGCATTGTTCTGCTCCCTAATCTCGGTCATGTGCTCTTTGGCATCCAGATCCACTGTCGTAACCATCCAGCGCTTTGATATTTATTCTGTGTCATTCGATCAGTGTGTGTGGGGGGCAGCTCTTTCCTCCCCCTCCCCTTCTCTTCCCTTCGGTGTGGTGGCGAACAGGCTGGATGCAAGGAGCCAATCACAAAATCGCTGCCGGGAGGAAAGGAGGGGAGAAAACCCCCAAACCCGGAGAGTAAGCTACACAGCTGTATTTGATTGAATGGATGTGGATGTGCCCCTCTCCCAACAAAGCCCTAGAAGGGTTCGAGGTGCCCCACGGATGCCACCCCCGGCTCCGCTCCCCAGGCGACGCTCGCACAGCCCACCCCACCCTTCGGACAAAAACTTTTGCTGTCGTATCACAGGACACGATAATCTCCTGCATCCCGTCTCAGTAACCCAGAAGCCGCCTCCCCCTAATATTTTACATATTCCCTAAATTCGTTTGCAAGGGGGCAGGAGAGGAGATAACGGCGGTGAGTTGAGCCGAGTGGGAACTGCTGACTGACAAAGTGTGTAGTGCAGTACGGGTGCTTTCTGGCTCTCTAATTATCCTTTTCCTTCTTGACTCCAGTATCACATGTAGCCATGTGTAGAATCATAAAATAATTATGCAGTGTACAAGCTTTCTGGGAGCATGTACCACTGTTTTCCTAATTCTTTATCGCTCCCATTGATCGTGGCGTGTGTGCATTGATCCAAGTCGGCCATCTGGTTGGGGAAGATAAGCGTGCGAGTGTCTTTGCATTGCACTGTCACTCAGGGAGGGGGGTACATTTTGGCTGTAGGGAATTACAGGGGCAGGATTAGCCCTCTTCCTAGGAGTAAACTGAATTTTAAATGCAGCGTTGCAGCTGCATGGACCATGTTGCTAACTTCTGGTTTTGCCCATAGACTGGGTAGATGATTTATT